>CABPRJ010001439.1:398843-419148 GCA_902439185.1 Cinara cedri
CCCCCCCGTCCGCCGTACCTTTCGCCCCGCCACCCCGGAGAACAACCGAGCGCGCGTTTTAATTCGACGGTATACTTCTCGCGCGCGTTATAGGCACGGCGTGTTATAGATCGTGATTTATGTGTTGCGCGCGTACGCCGGCGACGGTCGTCCGTTGTACAACACCTAAATATATATATGTACGCGCGCGCGTTTACCTACGTTATAACACGTGTCGAGGCGAAAGGGGTTTTCGATAACCGTAATGGTATCTCGCATGTCGCGAGGATAACGGTCGGATATCAACCCGTATATCATACTAAAATATCGTAACAGAACACTCGTCGAGAATACGCGCAGTCCAATAACAATGCGCCCTATACGACGTATAAAGTTCGACACGCACGGTCCATCGTGAACGACAATCATTTGATAATTCTTCGGTTAAAAACGAATTTGTCCACTACTAACACATCTGTTATAACCCTATTGTGTGTGTATCTAAATTGTCCAAATCACACACGAACAGAAAAAGCTTGCATAGTATTGTAACATTCGTTACATATATATAGTGTATTGTATACACTATGTTATGTGTATATAATATTTGTTATAAGTTTTTGCTACACTAGCACTTCGCGACATGGGCCAAACTGGTAGACAATATATTGTTGTCTACAGAAGGACTGGTAGTACAGTAGTGCTGGTGGACTAGATCGGTGACCACAACAAGAGCGAACAACCATCACTAAAGGTAAAACTTGTGACAAACACATACACTGACATTCATGACTGACTGTTTATGGGGCCCCTAACGGTCCGCAGACTCACCACATAGTTACGATTGGGGAAATATCGTTTTCGGCGGTCTTCTCTGCCCCGTAGCTGTGTCGTGCGCAATATAATAGCAACACAGGCGCTTTCATCTCGGTCTCTCGACTCTCTGAGCATGTGCGGTTTCACTTAACACACGATTTATCTTAATTTAATACCTAGCCGTTTAATAACTTGTTAATAAATTAAAATATTTATTTTGATAACGATCGTTTTTTCCCTTGAAGCCAAGAGGTGACCTAGAAATTGACAAAAATAAAACCGACGTTTCTACGTTTTCTCCGGTCGGGTTTTTAAATGTATAGAAAAACTGTTGGAAATTTATAAATTTAGTTTTCGAATCATGTGTATGCTACCAAAAAATGCGCATATTAATAAGGTACAAATGTGAATAATTCTTAATATTTTTAACTACCAAAAAAATGTTTTCTGAGAAAAAACCTAAAAAAGGACATGATATTCACGATGAGACTAAGGGATAAAATTTTAACCTTTAAAATATGTACGACCGGACGAAAATTCCGAATCTGTTAACGTCCCGCATGAAAAAATCGAAACATTTAGTTCGTCAAAAAAAATAAAATAAAATATAACACATTCTTTTGAAATACTATTGAAAATTTTAAAACATTCTTCATATAAATAGTACCATCTTCAAAATAATTCGCAATTTGTTTATGGCATACAAAAATAGAAGCGTTTTCAGTAATCTAAAAAGAGTTTTCCAAGAAAGAAAATATCTTTGTAAAACTAGTATAGAATAGCGGCTCGTTACACTTTAAATCAAAAATGAATTATTGAATATTCAACATAATCATCAACTATTGAATTTAGTTGAATTAAATATACGTAATATACGTTTTTAGAACGAGAGGCGTAAAATATTAATAACTGCGTTATTTTGGAAACTCGCTATGTGTATAATAATTTGTACGCTTTTATGTGCTTCATTTGCCAAAACGCCACATAAACCATACCGAAGCGAATTAATAAGTCAATTATTTGGATTGTTTAATGTACTGCATTATATCAACTCGTTGTTAATTGAGACATTCGGATATAATATTGACAAATACATCCGCAGGAAACAATTTCAACGGTAAAATATGTATTAATCGAAGCCAAGGAGTATTTAAGGAGGAATATTAAGGAGATATATTCTTTCTTTTTTTATTATGTATTATTTAAATGGACGATTATTTTTAAAATTCAAAAGTATTTATTTTCTAATCAGAAAAATAAAAATATGTTACATCGAATGTACATACTTTTATTAGTATATTTTTGTATTTAAAACAAAACCCATCCGATCCACTTTGATATGAAGGATGTTAGATTTATATAACTAAGTAATAAATAAAAGGACAATTTTAGTTATTTGATTTCAATAATAATTTATTCATAGCAGATTGAATTATAAATTACCTATTTATAAAAATATATTTCTTTTAAAAAAAGTTATTATTGTTATAAGTTTATATAAGTTAATACTGTTGATGGATGTATCACTATTTTAGGGGAGAAGTTGGAAGGAATAATATACTTTATATTTTGTACGCAAAAATAGATCATTTCTTACAAAAAACTACCAAATTTAGCAACTTAGTTAAAACTAAGTTAAAAAAAAAAAACTTAAAACACATATTAATCTTTAATCAAACTGTTCATAATGATAGGTATAATTGATAAAAAAATTTTCGTGAAAAACCATTATATGTATAATATACCATAATATGTAAGATATTCTCACATTTCCGCGAAATTGTTGTTTTATTTTTGTTTAAGTATTACATTTATTAAGCAAAAAATGTTTTTTTTGGATTTTTATTGAACTTTTGCATTGGTTAAAGTAGGAAAAACGTCGAAAGAAGGTTATATTTATCGAAAATTGAGTAGCTTTCTTGAAAATGAACTAAATCTAAGAAAACATTCAGGAAATCATTATGAAGAAAAGACTTTCAAAATGTTTTTCTCTCACACATAAATATTGTTCATAAAAATGTTTTTCTAATGACATTATAATAAACTGCAAATATTATCCCTTCGAACATTATCCTACACATATGTCTGCTCAGTAAAAATTTAAATTAAAACCAAGTCGGATTACCCACGTCGTATAATCTAATGGGTATTAAAGAATGTATTTTTTATAAAACTGATTCGAGATTTTAAAATGTCATTAAAGTCTTTATTAAAATTCTCAGTGACAATTACTAAAGTGGACTGTGATAACTTAAACTAAAAGGGACTGATCATTTTATCTTTATCACGGGGACTCCAACTCCGTAACCGTTCTCCCACTGACCTTTTGTCTGTATTGAATACGACGACACAGTTTCTGTGTTAGGTGTCGACCTTATCGGTCGATACCTGAACAAACAATAGTGCAGACCGCAATATTGTTTTCTGATCTCAAGTCTTGCGGTTTTAAAACTGCAGTATAAAACATGTATCGTAAACAAAGTTTTGCAGATTAAACACTCTATTCTCCACGTTAATCACGGTCATTATTGTTGACAAATCGTAAATTGCACATCACGTCACGTGTCGTATATTCTTCCCATAACTAAATTAACCGTGACAAATTCATTGATTCGACCAAAAATCAAAACAAAATAATAGTCGTCAAAATAATAGTCGAATGGTTAATTATTATAACCATATAGATTATTAAAATATAATAAACTTAATTATTATAATACATTTATATTTGAATCTATGTTATTACCAACCAAGTTATAGATATTTTATAATGATTTTCATGATTATAATTTATTGGCGTTGCCGTTTTTCATCAAGTATTCTAATTGAAACAAAAAAAAAAAAAAAAGGAAATATTGCCCACAGAATATAATAATAATACAACAATACACCCATCGTTATGATCGTATAGTCACAACCAAGTTCGGACCAATTTGAACGATAAACTTTCGTCTCTAACATAATATTATTTCAACATAATATTATAAATTCTATAAAACAACTTTCTAGAAAATAAAGAAAAAGAAAGGGGTATAAGTTTAGAAAAATATAGCCGAATAAAAACGTTTACGAATTACACACGTACACGACATATTATTATAGAGATCGCATAAACAAAACCAGATAATATAAATCACGTAATATTGTACATTATTTCAGAAGCACTATAATAATAATTGCGCATTTGTGTAAAATCAAAATATTGTTTTAATTAATTTTTTTTTTTTTAATTTCATTTAATATCCACGCAAACAAAAGTTACGAGTAAAACGCTGTGGCTAATATATAATAAATGATGAATAAAGAATGGCGATGGCGTATATCGTATTGCGGGTTTTTATTATTAAGTATCTATATAGTAGTTGGGTATATTGGCAGACTGGGTATAATATTATGTATACAGTATATAAATATGTGCACATACAGTATAATATAATATATTGTATTAAAATATCATGATCCTCATTTTGTCAGAACAAAAACGATATTAATCATACAGCACTGAACAATTTTTTAATAAAAAAAAATAATAATAAACCAAGAGGGAGATAACAATAATGTGTTGATGCACCTCATCACGGCTTTAAAATATGGTTTCAATACAAATTATACGAATAATATTTCGTCAAATACGAGTTTGACACGTTTGCAGACGTTTGTTATTATTAATAATAATAATATAATATAATTATGTATCCAGTGTACTGAATCTAATTATTATAGGTTTCTAAAATATGTAAGTACTTATGGTATCCATACTTGTATATTAGTACAGGCACGTTACACAGAGATTCTACCACCCTCCTCAGAAAAAAATTGAAAAACACATCATAGGATAGCCAACTCTACAGCTCAAAAAGATTTAATATTATTACTTATGATCCTCTGTTTTGATTATTTTTCTGTATGCGTTACTACATAAGTTTATATGTTTGGTATGGGCGGGGATATATTTATTTAAACAGATAATCGGGTAAAACCTTTTTTACAAGTTATTCATAGAGTAGCGTAGCTATTAATTTGCAACCTCGCTAAAAATGTCATGGCAGCAATATTGTTGTCCCTCACTACCCCGTAATGATACCTTTAAGTATAAATATACCACGAACAAATTACCAATATATTTTTTTTTATATTTTAATTATTCCTAGTTTGTCAAGCTTGCAGCATACTATACCATTCGATAATAATAGTAGGTCAATGGAGCCTCGAAACTTAATGGAGAGAACATATAAGCTGTACAGCTGCTCAAAAACATAAATAAATGACAGGTTTTGTACTTGTGCTAATTATAATTGATCTCGTATCTACAAAACGCCACGGGAAAATATGAAAAACCTTTCCGATTGCAGATGTTTCGAAACGTTCAAACATCAATGGTTGCGTAGTTGCGTGTTTTTGTGGTCGGAACTATTTAGGGTGGACAGAATGAAATACCGATTTTCTGCGTTAGTTTTCCTTCTTAATATTATTAGACGTTAATTACACAGACTACGGTATCCGTGTCGGTAACCTACACATCATAAACGAGCTACACTACCCTACGCATACCTACCGAGTAAATAACGCGTATTACTGGGTAAATCGCTTGTTCAATCCTCCGAGGCGCGAATGCCGATCGGAAAATTTCTCATCGTGTATCTTGTCTACTATATAATATATTATACTTATTTTGTTTCAATATAAAGCAACTTTGTCAGGAATTAAATATACAAACTGTGGAAATTCTATATGAAAATTAATTTTTTTAACGGGTATAATAATAGGTATCGAAAAAATACACCAAACAAATACCACAAATGTATGATAACAATATACAAAATCATATGGGGTAGCAATGTGAAAAACTGATCCCTCACTGCTGTCGGTTAATTGGGAAAACAAAAAAAAATAAAAAAAATTGCAAACGGAAAACGATTTTAAGCGGAATAGTATTTATCGTGTCTTTTTCCTTGTTGCCAAGGTAGCTAAAATACAACAAAAACGATCCAGAGGTTCAAGTACCATCAGGCAGAAATTCCAAATTTATTGAGATACCACATGGAGACCGTAATTTTATTAACAGAAAAATTGCTATCCGGGGGAAAAAAAACCGCACACGAATCTTGGTAAAACTGACGACTTTTTCAATACACACAGAATCAATAGAATAATATGGGTATAAAATAAAAAAAATACGAAGAAAGAACTTTGCCCGGAGTATTATAACAGAATATTTATATTTATAAAACCGGTTTTAATTTTTAAAAAAACAACACCATAACACTATTCACCCGATGGTAAATTTTTTTTTTTTATCGATCAAATACTAATAACCTATTATAATTAATACTGTAACTATACATAAATAATTTTTATATTTTTGTATATCAATCGCTAAAAGAATTTTCCCACGCCTAACCTAACCTAACCTAAATTAAGTTGTTATGATTCATTTTCAATTGTAATGTATTGAATTCAAAAAATTCTGTAAACAATTCAAAATATTCAGTTTCTATAAAAATGATTTTATTCCGCGGTATACGATCATAGGTACAGTATTACGAATGTGCGTATTAACCTAGAGCATTTACAACATTTGTCCATTGCAGTATAACATAACAAAATTATTAACACTCATATTCGTAATTTGCGTGAGATATTGTGCGAAAATTTAAAATTGTGTTGTTTTTGTTTTTTTATAAATTGTTGACTGAAAATGAAAGGGCACGCGAAAAATTTGAGGGACTCATCTATTGAAAGAAAATATTCAGTTGGTCGTTTAAAAAATGATTATACAATATGTATAATATAGCTACGTGGTTTATTTAAATTATTATTGTTACCATTATAACCTAGTAACTTTTATTTTTTTTCTTTGTTTTTTCGTGATTCTTATTTATATACATTTTAAGAGCACGGAATACCTATTATATCCACGTAACTTTAGGTAACTAACGTATTATAAACGTAATACGATTTCGATAAAACAGACATGGACTGTCAAGTATTTTATACTACTAAACTAAACTATACTAGACTGCAAAGGAATAAAATTGTCGTTGATGGATATAAATGGAAATGTTCCAAGAAGGTTGGGTTAACGTGCACGCGATTCTTTAAAGAATTAATCTTCTTCTTTTTTCTTTTTTTTTTTTAAGAAAAATTTGAGAAAAATTGGCAATCAAATTTGTATATTTATTTAAAGTTTAGCGGAGTGTTAAGTCCCAGATAAGTGAGATTCACGAGCAAATGCAGTGTAATCTAAATAAAACGTGTGCAATGGGAATATTAGAAAATAGTAGAATACGAGCATTTGATAATAATATAATAGTATAATACATAACTTTATAATATGATTGTGAGCCTTGTGACAAATAATATTGTTACCAATCCATTAATATGGAGAATTGTTGGCCACATAGTATAAACACAGTATAATATGATTATATTTGATGACACTGGTGGTAGGTAGCCCGTGTTCAAAAGAAAACAAAAATTAATCAAATAAAGTACGTTTTCATAAAACAGTTGGACCGATGTTTTTATAGAAGGGGGCTTATGTTTAAAAATAGCTACCTACTTTGCCGGAGACACGAAAAACGTTAAATCTTTTTATATCATATTTTAATTTAATTTTCGTATTTATTTTAAATACATTTTTATACAAATACTGTATTTAAAATGTATTGTAATTTATTTAAATGTTCGATTATGAATCATGTATAGGTACGTCAAGCCTTATTATACTAAAGCCTTTATTTCGTATGAATGATTTACTGTCATTTGTGCGGTGTAAAATGAGTTTTTTTCATACATTTTAGTGTTATAATTGTATTTAAAAAAAAAAACGTTAAAAATAATAACACACCATGTGACGGATTTTGAAATTTAATTTAAAATAGGTTTTTATAAATTCAAATATCAATGAGCTTGCTACCTGCAGTCTATACCATAGGTACCAATTGTACCAAATAAATAACCTTTTTTTTTTTTTAGTAAGTAAACCCGTAAGTACTAACCTATATTTCATGAAATCAAAAGAAAAAAAACTAGTTAAAATGTAGTTCTACATGTTGGGTAAAACTAAACAGCTATTTTTTTCCATAAATTATATTATACAAACTTGAAATGAGTTTTCACGATTAAAATAAATTTAAAATATTTATTAAAAAATTTTAAATCTTTAAGTGCCCGTTAATATAAGCAGTAATAGTAATCGTAATGAAAAATATTATAAAATAACATCCAAGTACCTGAATAAAATATTGTATGCGTAGTATTGTAGTTGTACGTACATACGTACATAATAATATTAGGACTAAAAATTCAGTTGAAGGACGTTTTAGTATACCAATATCATTATTGATAGTAAAATATTATAACTATTAAAAAATATAAACGAATGTAAAAAAATAATAAGAACGACGGAGCTCACTGGGGATCAACTATAATATTATATTATAATATAAATTTAACACCTTCCTGACCTCGAGAAGAACTGTATAATATATGTTTCGCCGAGCACTCACTCTTGCTGGGTACTGAATAATATTGTACACGACAATCCGTTTACTTCGTGTTCAAATAAAATAATAAAACATTTTAATTTCATAATTAGAAGAACTTTGTATGCATCTGGTTTTTTCATCTATTAGATATTAATTACGAAACGAATCGACTAAATTTTGTTGTTTTTTTTTTTTTCATATCCAAAACCCAAATAATTTACACATATTTAATAATATCAAAAATTCTATATAAATAGTAAAGAGTGTCTGTATTTTGTTTTGAATCGATCTAAAAGTTTTCATCTCACTGCGTTGTATGTTTGTATTATTTTAATATTAAAACAAATAAATATTATCAAATCCTCGTGGACGTTTTTTTTAGAATTTATTTAAATTCTCAACAAAAATCAACATTCGCTACTATACATTTCTCTTTAAAGAATTATAAAAAAAAAAGTGAAATTCATAAAACAAAAAATTAATAACATCTAATTACGATTATACCACATTACAAAAATAATAACGGTCCAAACAAAAAAAGGTTTGTAAAATTAAAACTAACTTCTTTTTCAACTCGCTATTTACTGCGACAGGTTGATAATCGTTATCGGTGACCTTTCATACAGAATTGAGCAACTCGCTTCAAAATGAGTATTTATAAATACTCAATACCATAAATAATACATTTAACTTCAATAGCTAGATACAAGATGTGAAGATATAAGATACTTATGAGACAAGTATTGCAATACAAGACACACGATATGTTAAAATTAAAATATTAATTAAATTTGTCACGCATTATGCAGTTTACTAAAATATTCGTTTGAAATATTTTTTGAAATTCCCAACAGTTTTCCCTGTTTTTATAAAGTCTCTTTTAATTTTTAATATATTTTCAAAAAGCTAGAGTGGGAAGAAATAATCCAACTGATCTCTCCTTTGGTTGCTACGGGTGAACCACTTCAAAATGATTAGATAACTACAGATCTAGATACATTGATTTTCACGATATCGCAATACAAGATACTATATCGATACTTCCTAGTACTGTATACAATGATGCAACATGATACAATATACATTTGTAACTAATATACGTTTTTATAATATACTTGTATTGGCTAAATAATATCCAATAATCCATTATAACTGGGTATGAGATTCCAATGCATTTTTTTTTTTTCATTTTATAAGTTTTGAATTTTTAGGGTACAAAAACTTTTGTTATTTTTTCATGGGAATTTCGGACTTTTACGAGGCGCGAGAATTTCAGCACTAATCGTCGCTATAAAGGACTCAAACGCACATTTAAAACGTTGGCGAAATAACGTCTGAAAAGTACGTACCGGATAGATTAGTGGATACCCAACCTATCCTAACCTACTGGTATGTACGACAGACCCGTTTTGAACGATAGCGATAATTGCGTGCGCTGCACTGTCTGACATTGGACCCCGACAAGGTCGTGACACGGCGCACGATATTATTACGATAATTCGGATCTGTACGTTTCAATGTTATGTGCGGAAAGTACGGTAATTATTGTACACGCGCGTTCAATCCGTCGAATCGGCCGAATTCGGACCGCGTCGCGGTTAAACGGACGTCAAATCGCCCGGGTATAAACGGCGCGAATCGTGTCCGTCTGGCGTTTCGACGTGTGACCGCGGTTACCTCGAAAATGTCGCGTACCTAATATTATAATATAAATATAATATCGTATTGTATGCGGTATTGTAAAAACGCCGTTGAGCGTTTAAATAGACGCGTATTACTGTCCTATTATATTATTCGATATTCGCGTTCGCAAGGGACGGGATATATTATTACAATAATATATTACGCGAGTACATTTAACCCTCTATTGCACAGTTTAGGTACACACAGCCGCCAATCGTAATAATAGCGTGCGATTGTCCCGCGTATATCGAAATGGCCGTTCCTCTATATTATGTGCATTTAGTACATGTTATATATCAATTTATGCAGATTAATATTACACCTGATGATCATAATAATAATAGTAACATTGTATAATATATATTGGAGTTCGAAATGTCGGCGTTATAATAACAGCGGACGTGCACTTCGATTCCCGCGGACCGGAATCAATATTAACAAAATAATAAAAGGATAAAAAACGTTAATACGTTTTTTTTTTTTTTATAAACAAAATGTTGAAAACAAAAGAAAGTATAGAGCCGATACTGCTGATTAGCGTGCGCCACTGTTGTAGGCGGGAATAAGGTATAGGGCACGTAAAGTTATTGGATTTATATCTGACCGCAACAATAAATCATTGTCGAGTGAAATACGATTCTGAGCGAATGTTCGGTTAAATGTGTGTTTTGAAATACCGCGATTATTACGATTTTCGTTAAAATTCGAACCTAAAATGTTTATAAAAATAATTATTACATTACAGTTGACTTTTACTTTTTTTTCATTTTATCACATTTAAAGAATTTCAACAAAAAAACAAAATATTGAACCCTTCATTTCCGTAAAATTTATCGTTTTGTTTACAATTTTCTCAGGTTTTTTTTTCAGTTATTAAGAAAACTACAAAATAAATTTTAAAACCGACCTCCTTATGTTACCAATTAGGTGAAACTATCTTTCAGAAAAGATGGTACATTTAAATTTCGGAGCAAGATTTCGTGTTGCATAAACAAAATCGAAAAAATAAACCAAAATTGTAATAAACGTCTATACATCATCTTTCAACATTTTCTATTAATTTTTATACGGTCGCGCTTTTAAAAACGACGGGAAATGTTAAATATAATAAAATTACGTTCAGCCGTAAGTATATTATAGACTTTATACGCACGTACAATTTGTTTGGAAAATATATTCGAGTTCCTCTAATTTTGGGAACCTGTACAATAACGTTTTATTAATCTAAAATTTAAATACCCACGTGTAATCGCGAAACGATTAGGTATCGTGTCCCGAATTACGAGAATATTCATTATTTTTTTAAAGTTAAACCCCGAGAAAACTGTATACTTACGCCCGTTGTGTATGGATTTTGAATGAGATTTAATGGAGCGCAATTAAAAATGCAAATTAATTTAATCGTTTTTGTTATTTACACCAAATAACTTACGCGTATTACTAATAATAACAATAATACGCCGGATATGAGGTGTCCATTTCACTAGACATGATAGGGTGCGTGAACGAATTATTCAATGCAACGTTTGTGTGGCTGGGGGGGAGGAGTAATTATTTCGTTTGCCAACAACGTATAATTATCCTTCACCGTAAAAATTGCAAAAACATTATCACCGCACTGTACGAGACGTAAGTGTAATAAGTAATATTGTATTTTATTTTATTTTTTTTTAATTTTTTTTTATTAGCATACGTATAATAAAGCCACAAATACGTATTTATCGTTTTTGATAGGTACCTTATACGGCATAAAATCCGTCTTGTACGGTGAATTGACAGCTATTGCCGCAGCGACTAACGTATAATGTACTCTACAGACAACTATAATAATTCAAGAACGATAATGATGCTGTTTTATTTATATACCGGTACGCGTAATATTCATTTTGATATTTTTTCCGTAATCTAAATGGAAAACACGTAAGTATAACCAATACCGACTCGATTATATTATTAAGGGGATCGGAAAATACTGGTATTTTCTTTCTTTATCTACACAGCTGCTTGAACCGCTTTTCCGGCAACTTATGAATATTTTGAAAACAGATTTGAAAATGCGGCCGCATTTTCCGAACTTAAATCCTTGATTTTCATTCCCCCCTCCATTGGCTATTATAACTGTTTATTGATTTTACATCACCGTATTTTTACTTTCATTCTTATTTCTTATGATCTCATATCAAATGACAGTATGACACTATGACCGATACCAAGCCATTTTCTAAACACCGATTTTTTTTTTTTTTTTATCAGTTGTGTATAATACGCGTAGATAATACATATATAACTGTATTATTTGATTTCAATTGTAACCTCCAATGATACCGGGTCTAACCACTACTTTTCATCGGCTACCGCATCACCAAAATTTAGTTAAAAAGCCTCTAAAAGCTGGATAAAAACCCTCGTAAACTTCATTTTGTTTTCTAATTAAATATCATAATTTAGAAGCTAAATATAACAAATATTTTCTATTATAAAAATTGTACATTATTTAATTTATTTTTATTTTGTAATAACTAATAAACAATAGATACCTCATATTTATATTGATTCTTGTATAAAAAAATATACATTTTAACCCCCCCTCCCATTTAAAATGTCTGAGCTCCTCTGGTTAATACCGATGAAAAAATTAATAAATTGGAAACAATGGTGTAAAAAAAAAAGTAAGAGAAATATTCCTAGAATATAGATAAATCATAGTAACGTTTATAATTTGTTAGAAAATGGAAGATAAAATTTGAGAAAAATCTGTAAAACAATTCTAATTTTTTTTTGTCGACAAATTTACTGCTTTATTTACTACGATGAATATTTTTTTTATTTCTGTCTGATAACTACTTTTTTACCAGTACAATCTATTGCTCCGATTTTCAAGTGTAGCTTTTTTTTTGAAAGCAGATCATAACTAGTTGGTGCACTGAAGTGGTCTTTTTTCTGTCTGACTCTCAGTTTTCTCAATAATTAACCGGAAAACTGGGGGGAAAAGTAGGAAAAACAAAAAAATATACGGCAATGCTGATTTTATTATTTTTCTGGAAATTCAGTTAGAAAAAATCGTAAAAACCTGAAATTTGCATATAGTACTAATATCGACCTAATATAAAGGTGATACAAAACATTCTGGCGATTTATGAGTTATATACTTGTAGACTTTTGCTATTTCGATCATACACTTCGTGGCATTTTTAAATACGTTTAACCAAATATAGTAATAATAAAAATTAATTTCCTTGTTTTTTTTTTCGTTTCCCGTGAAAAATTGTTCACATTCTGATAATATATTTTCAATTATTGGCTTCGTGGAAATCAGAATAGTAATATTGAATATTGTAAAATCATATTAGTATGCCTGCAGAGTACATACGATATAATATTATTATAGCCGTGTGTGTATATTATTCAAACGTATTGCCAATAACGTATGTATTTTTAAAAAGTAGCTTGTATCAGCCGCTTTCACTTTACTTTTAAATTCAGATAACAAACAGACGTGGTTTTTTTTATATTTATTAAAATTGCCTTTACCCGAGCGCTTTTTGTTTACCGTAGTCACTGTACAATATTGTTTAACGCCGCTCTTGCGTACATTGGAAACAAATTAAGTTTTAGATTCTGAGCGAAACTGAGAATGTATTGGTTTTACGATGATGTTTATTTATTTATTGTTATTTTTTTTTATATTGTGCACGAAATTCCTATCAGAAATCTCGTTTCCAGTTTAGCATCTACTCTGAAAGATAATTTTATCTAATTAGTATTCTAAAAAAATAATTTTTAGATTATCGAAGCGGTTTTCATAATAATTGGCAAAAACTGTGAAAAAACGTAGAAAGAACGGGAATATTTACGAAAATAATGGTTTTATTATTTCTAAATTTGTTATTATGTTATAGTTTCGTGAAAATATTCGTTGAGACTTAAAATTTAGACAATTTATATTTTCCTTTTCTAAACATGGTGAAATGTATATTCATTATAAAGTTATACTTAGTGGTCAACAAAAACAGTTGTGTTTAATGTAGTTTTTTTTTTTAAAGAATTTTAATATTAAATTTTATCGAAAATCGTAAATATTAAAGCCTTTATTTAAAACATATATAACCGAACTCCACTCAAAATTGTTTTTCGTTAGCAACGATTAATCATTGCGTACATTAAATTCTCCTCTATCACTATCTTCCTAATTTCTTTTAATTTCCTTTATTATTTGTATTATGATTATTTATATTATTATCTATTAAAATTTCCTTAGTTTTCCCAATTAATGGGAATCTGAACATTTTTATTGATTTTTGGGTTATGTTAGTAACTAGGGAAAAACAATATGCTCAGAATCGTTTTTCATTGCAAACTTGTTTATTGTTGCTTACGAATTTAAGTTAAATCATCCCTCCCACTTTTCTCCTAAAACATGGCACATCCAGCATGGTTATCGGCCTTATTCTATTTGTTCACGTTGATATTTTTTGCAAACCAGTCTTTTTATAGCCATTGAAAAGAAAAATTGAATGCACAATTTTTCGATATTCTTAACATTTTATAATTTAATTAGAAAATGTAGATAAGATGAAAAATAAAAAAAAGGCGATATTTTAATAATTTTCTGCATAATCTTCTTATAATCGCACGCAAAATGTTAATATGGCAAAATGATAATAATGCACCTACGAAATAATACTGACACAACTAAAAAAATACGATTTTGGTGTTATTACTATCAAAGTATGAATTCAAATATCTTTATGTCTGCTAAATATGGTTTCCAGCCTAAATATCAACACTCCTGAGATTTGACTTTTTTCTGACCTGACTAATGTAGTTTCACTATATTTGTCTGGTCAGAATAAACTCATATCTCTAAAGTAACATGAGGGAAAAACTAAAGTATATAACGAAGAATAATAAAACTTTAAAAGTCAATTTTTCAACATTTAAGATTCAGAGTGGAGCGAAGAAGCTTATATGGTTTTACAAAGATGTTTTTTTTTTCTGTGGACAACTTTTCTACCATAAGACTTACTCCAATTTTTACGAGTAGCAATTTTTCTGAAAGGTTTTTCTCAAGAGTTTTTCATCAAATGCGATAATAAACCAAAGAAAAAAAAAACGGAAAAATATACGAAATATATTACGTATATTTCGTATAATATTACGAAGTTTTTTTTCTGTAGACAACTTTTCTACCAGCAATTTTGCTTCGAAATTTAATGATGACAATGTCAAGAAATTTCACTGGGGAAGTACTTTAAAGAGGTCGTTTTTCTATTTTCACCAGAGTTTTCTCAGAAAATGTGAAAAACTGGGAAAACCGAGAAAATCTGTACAACATTAAACAAATATTATTAAATAAAATACATAATAACTGTTTAATTATTTTACTATTATATGGCATATATATTGTTGACCAAGCATCACTATCAACTGAACTTCGCTCAGAATCGTTTTTTTGTAAGCAATAGTTTATATTGTTGCTTACAGGTATACATTAAATTATCTAAGATAATGGCTGCACACGTCCCCATTATCCAAGGACGTTTATCATATTTTGATTTGTGTCACTATTCGTTTAGAGGTGTGATATGTGCGATATAATGTGTGTATAATTCTTTGTGGATTATTGTTTTGTTGGACATATAAATTTACATAATATAAAAAAATAAAGCGGAAATTTTGTATTTTACTGATATTCATGATGTTTATTTTTCATTTAGCATGACATTTTAAAGTTTAAAATACTAAACTAATAAGCTAATGTCCGATCACAATCGGGTTTTTTTTTTTATAATTGAAGGCAATAATGTAACGTTCGGTACCCTCCAGGTTACTACGGCTGTCGGTATAGGTAGGTGCTTACATTTTTCAAGTGGGTACTTATTTTACCTATATCCTATACACCGACATAATTTGTTTATTATTGGGTAAAATATCAACTATAATATTATAATAAGAAAGATAAGGTAAGCACAAAAATACGATTAACTTACGAGTACACTTATCTCCACGCTAAAAATAGAAACTTGTTAAATATGAATTATACTTTAGGGATACACAATGTTTTGGAGTTTGAAATTGGCGAAGCTTAAAAACCGATTTTGGAAAGTCACATTAAAATGAACCTACGATGACGGTATGCAGGTATATAATATAATTATTATTATTTTTAGACGTCCGTACACGCAAATATTATAATAAAATGTATTTTATATTTTCATGCCGTAAAAAGTACGTAATGTTATATATTATATGGTGTACAGTATTACGTGTGTAAGTTTACTGGATAAGTACAAAAAAAAAGCGAGCATTTTTTCTGCCTTTGTTGCATCAAGACCCGCACGAGGTATACATAGTGCGTATACTGTAAAACTAATTTGTAATTATTTAACGAGGGAAAAAAATCACAGAGTTCATAGGAGGAGGGGGAGGAGAAATAAAGTTTCAAATTAGTTTCACCTTTTGGGCAAGGCTCTGTATTAGTAGGGAGTGCACTGCATGAAATGTCGGCAGGTCGATTTGGGAAGAGGTGGGTATGTGTAATTTTCCGGGGTAACGGAGGGGAATTTGGAAAATCGGAATGAGCCAAACGACTGTTGAAATTCAAACCGTGTCCGGGTCTCGTTTGAGTATAATAATATAGACACCGAGTGGTGAGTATTCTATAATCACAGGGAACTTGTAGCGACGTACCCAAGCGAATAAGGAGGCTGTATTAGCCACCACTTACGCCTTTGGCCATATTTAAACACGAAACGAAAAATGTAAATAATATAAACTAATCGACGTTGAAAAGTTATTAGTTATTATCGGAACTTTATAACACCTAAAATCCACAAAAATCCGCTTAAAAATTCTTAAAAAGCATTGAAAGTACTTACAAAAAAAATTAAAATATGCGAAATGGCAGAGGGATTTAAAATTTCTTCCTCCTACAATATTGTAACTTAATATATAACATTTTCGAATACTATAAAAGTAACTTCACAACACGATAAAAAATAATTTTGTTTAAATAAAATAGTTCTGAATCAAAAAAAATTGCTTTACGTTTATAGTTTTTGTAGTGTATTACTAAATAGTATTTAATAAGTTAGAGCCGTTAGAAGAAAAACTTTTAAATTTCTCTACCATTTTAATATATTAAAATATTTTTTTGAATGATTTTTTGTGGATTTTAAGTGCTACAAGTGCCAAGCTCTGATTATTATACTAATAAAATAACAGACATTGCACATTTGCACTAATACAACTACTCGACAAAGTACAAACAATAATACTATAACTTGTATTTTTCAAAAAAAGGCTTTATATAATACAATACAGATTTAGATATCAGTGGCGTATTTAAGATTAAGGAGAAATATTGGTAGGTATATAATGGTATAATTGGTAATATTTGTCATATTGTATAACGTATAGACTTCACTTTTTCTCTTTCGCCTTCATTCCAACTATTTAGGGTTGGTCTCCATTGTCTTAAACTTTCACTTAACCCCATCCCTCACAATGTCCTCAAATACACCGGCTATCCTAAAATCATTCTCAATCACATCCAGCCATCTCTTTTTCGGTCTTCCTCTCCCCGTTTATCATATTATGTTTATTTCCATAGCAATTCGAATTGCTTCTGATTTCTCTTTCCTCATGACATACCCAAACTATCACAGTTTTTTTATTGTATAACGTGTAAACTAAAATTATATAAATGTGTATGCCTCTTATATATTTTGAAAACTATTCAACCTGACCTAAAATTAAATGGAAAATCAAAAATATTCTATATAATATAACCTTCTCGTATCTATAAATATTATAAAAGTTCCGACGAGTCTTAGTTCGAACAATAATAAATAAATAAAGTAAATAAATATATGAACAGAAAAACGTAAACATAAAAATAAAATAAATGAATGAATGCGTCGCCTGGAGTATTATGATAAGTGTATTATATGCCCGTTTCGAATTAAAAAATCGCAGGTATATGACAGTCAAAATGTAAGACGAAACTCGATTTATTTATTTTATTTTTATGTATACATTTTTTTATTTTTCCGACTGGAGAGTACGACTTCTCCCCACCCTCTAATAAACGAACAAATAAAGGGGTCTCGGAAAGAGACATTATCTCGTCGACTGAGCTATCTCCCTAAATACGAAACTGTTTGATAAAATAATTTGTATTTACTATAAATTGTTTAGTCCCCCAAATTTAAAAAAATAAGAAAAAAATATTTCTGGGTACGCCACTGCGGGGGACGACGCGTCGCGATGGCGATAAACCGTGTATACAACGCGACACGAATAACAAAAGCCAACATCAACAATTAATTAAGAGGATGTCGGCGCACTGTTTGTTTTTTTCTCACTGATCCGCGCGCGACGTAGCGAATTCGCGTTCAGCAAAACCGCCAAAAACCCGTGCTGTCGGCTTTAATATCGCGGCGTGATCATTAAATACCTGCCGCTAAATTTGAAGATTAAAATATTATCCGTGTGTGTATGGTGGATTTTTCACGGTATTTCGATATTATTAAAACGAAATATACAAGCGTCTTTAAATCGTACTGTTTCACATACGCGCGTGGCTTGCACGCCCGGTGAAATATCGTAGAAAAGTCGATCCGCGGTACGAACGTGCCGTTAAATTTAAGTTCGGTCGGGCTTCACTACAAAAATCCATAAGGAATGACGGAAAAAGTCCGGTTCCGTTGAACGCGAATGCGCCGGGTCTCGCGCGGGTCGGACAGAGTTCTGTAAAACCGCACGTTCGCACACGGTCCTCTCGATTTTCGAAATTAACGCGGTTTAGTCAATTTATTATTATTTAATCAGTACTGAACTCTTATACTAATATAACTTATATAACTCTTTACGTTACCTGCGGGATCCGGAGAATGGACTGTTGTTTTTGGACCGGCTGCGGAACGTCGGGTAGGCTGCGGCGGCGACAATGCGGAATCGGAAAAATAAAACGTCGTGACGTGAGTACGGCGACGAGTGGAAAAATCGCCCGCGCAAAACGGACGGCCCGCGTACGACGTAACTGCTCGAGACAGTGTTTGGCGCGTGGCTGGACGCGACGGACTGACTCTGTTCGGGACGCGACGCGGTGTGTGCGCTCCGTGCCGCCGCCGCCGACGTCGGTGTATTATAATGACGCGCGCCGAACCGGCTACGGCGGCGGCGTCGACGGAGCAGCGCCGCCCTCAGGTTTATTACAGGACCGCCGCCGCCGCCGCGGGCTTTCAGTCCGTCGCGAAACATTCAGACTATTTTAGATTCCGAACGCAGCGATAAGATTATTGGTTTTACTATATTATGATTTGTTTTTTTTATTTTCGTTTTTGTTTTTCGTCCGTTTGTAAACGACTTTTCCGCCGGAAATTTGCGCCAATGGAACATTTTTTAGTAGCGTTTTATTATTGTTATTATTAGTATTATTAACATTAGGCGTGAGAAGTTACAGGAGGAACAATTGCCAAAATATGCATAAACAAATTAAATAAAGTATTGTTCTATTATATTATATTTCAAATTAAGTACCTACTATTCGATAATAAACGTGTAATACGATACGTGATATATACGTATCGTAGGTGTATATAAATGTATATGTATTACATTTTAGGTTTGAACGCTATATTATTGAAACTACAGGTTTTGTGTTCGATTATTGATTTATGGGACAAAATTCGTTAAAAATAAGTATAAATTAACTAAAAGTGCAAAAACATGAAAAAAAATTAACTTAATATGCAAAAAAACAACCACAAATATAAACTCACTAGGTTATGGAACAGATTTTTAGCTCATCCAGCTGTAAATAGAAGACATAGACAAAAATGCCTATAACTTCTCATTCCTAATTATCGGGGTGCAGACCGTACACGCTTCCTCGCGGTGCACCCTAATTACGAAACCTTACTTCGTCTGTCGGCTATAAAGTATACGGAACTCCGTTCGGAGGAGTTCTTTTTGCCTCTCCCACCAATTACGCAATCCAATAATAATTGTTATAATTTAATCGGTGCGTCAAGACGATAATATCTGCCGGTTTTCCTCGTATTTTTTTCTGATTACACGGGAAAAACTGATAATTTGTTAGCGTAATTCGTTTGGTTGATTTTTGGGTCACTTCGGCAACGAGGAAAAAAATACGATTAATAATAATCCGCTCAGAATCGTTTTTCGTTCGTAATGGTTTGTTGTTGGGCACAGATTTAAATTAAATATCACTACGATAATATATTCTGCCTTCCAACGACTTCTCTTTTATTTTAATTTTTTTTTTTTTTTTTTGTGTTATCAATTCAACTCCATGCAACTCTTCGTTTCGG
>CABPRJ010001439.1:419209-536709 GCA_902439185.1 Cinara cedri
TTTTTTTTAATTTTTTTTTTTTTTTTTTTTAGATTCTGCACGTTCCAGCTACTTAGGAATATAATCAGTAGCGGATTTACAGGACTGCGAACTACGCACATTTTTTATTGAATATTTCTGTTTTCCACATTTACAGTAAAAATAAAGTTTTTGTTTTGTGTTACAATCTAAACAGTGTAACATTAACAAACCGATAATGGTAAATTCGATTTATTTAGGTTTATAATTGAATTGTATAGAAACGTATATAGACGTCAGTCGTCCGTTCGGCTCAAACTCAGTTCAGCTAAATGAGTTTAATCAGTGAGTTGACTCATTGACTCAGTGACTATTTTTTTTTTTTTTTGTGTTATCAATTCAACTCCATGCAACTCTTCGTTTCGGTGTGAATCTCTATTCACGTCAGCTTGCGAGTTGTGACTCTTAGGGCCCATATTCAATGGTGGTTTAAATTAAAATTTGGACTTTAAACCTATAGGTCAAATGGAAATTGTTATCGCAATCTAGATAACAAATAATACAACTCAGTAGTATAAAATCGAGAGTTCTAAATCAGGAGCAGGAGCAAGGACGAAGTGCTATACCTAGTACATGGCCGCCCAAATTGCCCACCACTTCTTAGACCATTTAGGTCACGCCCACTTTCGACATTATTACCACACTGTTATCACGGTTTTACCTACTGTTATCACAAGATGATGTTTCAATACATAGCAAGTATTTCGTATACGAAATATATCTTCCCCGTCTGTGTCACACACACCGTCTATTATTATAATTTAACAAAATAATATTACTCGTACGCGATTTGTTACCTATACGGAATATAATGGTCGTCGGTGACAACCCCCGTCGCCTCCTCCTTCCTGTATAATACGAAATATAATCGTTAGCGACAACGGGCCCTCCGCGTTATGCGTATCGTTCCGAGAATCTATTACGAAAATATGTATACATGTATACACACAGTCAGCAGCGTAAAAACGGCGTGTTTCTTGCACGTAACGACCTGTACGAAAATGTGTTGTTTTTCGGTTTTCCTGTTAGATCATGCACAAATCTACCCCGTCTATAATATACATATATAGCCGATCTCCCCCCCCCTCCCACCCGCCGAGAACGAAAACAACGTATATCGACAGCAGTGCGCACTGTGTTTCTTATCTGTAAAATCTTGTACGATCCTGTACGATCCTGTATGAGTTGGTCTCTTAGCCCCCGCCCGTATCTGCTTGCTTTTCATCTGGTTAAAGTACTTTTTGGTGGACGACTAAATCATCATCCGTGCCGCGGCCGTAGAAGCGAGTCGCCGTTGTCCGGCGAACATAGCGTTTTAATTTTTTTTTTTTCAAAGTGTTTATCAATTTTTACAAGTGTATTTAAATATGCCATTTAAAAAGTACGAATGCGCCGCACCGGTACCACCAGCGAGTCTTGTCGACTGCAATAACTATACTCTTAGCTTCACAGAACGTAAGTTTGTGAACATAGGTATCGACCCGACAGACACGTTCTCCGTTAAAGTACAGGTAATAACTCCGTCACGTTACGTCAACCCAACACCGGATGTTCTATTACAAATATTTTCACTGATGGACGAAATCCTATCAAACATACTCGACACGCGTAAATACAAGTTACATATATTTCTGGAAACCGCAGTGTTCGAGTCGTGTGTACAAAAATGAAAACGTACTTGTAGTAGAATCAAAGACCGCTACTGGCTGCCGTATCATATTAAATAGACAGGATTTATTCGCGCTCCGAAATTTGGAACGGTGCGTTTTCGAGACGGTCGCACGGAAAACCTCCATCAGTCAACCGTCAGTTTTAAAACAATTCAACCAGATTGTTGATTTTATAGAAGAAGAAATCACCAGAATGACAACGCCACCGCCAGCAGATATGTACGGGATACAAATGTACATTAAAAAGTCTTCGAGATGAAAAAATCGTCTCCTCCTTGCCGAAACATGACGTTAGTTATGTCGGTCAAATAAGGATGTATGCAACAAATCAATTAGCAGCGTGCCGGATGAATACGCGGAGCTCCTCGGGTAATCTTACGATTACACCACCGTCACCGAGCTATTCTCCGACGTCGCCTAGTTATTTGATGTCGCCAACTTATGCCGTAAGAGGATTCGGCCACAACGACGGGCCGTACGGTCCGCAATATATTACGTCACCACCGGTACCGAAGGAACAGATGGACGAAGAATTGGATTCTGCAGTTTCAGAAATGGGGTGGGGTCTCAAAAGAAAATTGTCTTTATAATAATGTTACATGTTTTATTTCTAATATAAAAATGTATATAACGTGTACTGCAGTTGTATTAAATAAAAACACAATTATTCACTTAAAAACGGTTTTATTTATTTATTCCTAATTATATGTATATAAGTTTTACAAGATAAGGTTACAATATTCGTACATCTCCGTTAAATGGGTTATAAGTTATGATTTGGTCGCGCAATATTAAACAATAAGCTGAAGTTTTTGATACGATATTTGTTTGTGTTTCAAATTCTATACGCAAGTCAGCGGTCGACAATTTAACATTGTCGTTTTGACGCATCAAGTCCACAACAATTAAAGGAGCGTAAGTATTGAATTGTTTTCTAGACAGCAATGGTTTACTATTTTCTCTTTCGTAGTATGATTTTTGAAAATCGGTATACATTCTTTATAATATTGCGGTTAAGCTGTTGGTGAAATCTGCTCGAAAATCTTCGTACGGGTATACTACTGAGTTTAAATGAAGTTTGAGGTTTTTCAACGAACAGTTATCGAGAATCGTCCGGACGGGTTCCGCAGGTTGTTTTTCCGAGCGATCTGAAAACCGATTACGACGAACCTTGATTTATCTAATAAACTGCTAGATTTAACCGTCCAATAGTGTGAGGTATTTTCCGGGAGAACTGGATATTCACACAAGTCCCACGTTCTGAACGCGCACGTTAACGGTTTTCGTGAATCCAACACATTTAAAAGTTTAAATTTCTCCCTATCATTAACTTTAACGATAGACATCCTCCAATGAACCTTGCTTAGTTCAATACTAAAATTTTCAAAATTAGTATGAGTATCATCACCTCCGCCTACAACACGGAGCGCATCAAAATCTGTAGTCGCTCGATTTAAATTAAGCTGTTGATTACAATTGAGTAATATTTTTTTATAATCTTCGCAGAAACCGAATAAATATTTTAACGGTAAACAACCAGAAAATTTAATGTCTGGCATAAATTCTTTATTATCGTCTACGTCCATATCTATGTCCCAGGCAGCGTTTTGTAGTCCATATAAATCGTCACGTGTATGCGAACGGTAACCTTTTAAACAAGAGGCTATGCCTGGGGTTTTTAATTTTTGGATTTCCACGCCATTCGCCTCATATCGCATTTCGGAAAACAAAAACGCAAATCCGTTGTTTGTGAAATTAACCGTTCCTTGTAAACCGGTGGTCGAAGGTTCAATTACTTTTCCCTCTGTAAAAATATGGCTTTCGCACGGAAGAGTGTACGCGTCCATATTTTAAATAGATATTCTAATAAACTTATAAAAACCAAATACCAAATAATCTACAATAAACTCGTACAATATTATTACAGTAGTGTGTAGAAATTTACGAGAAATCACGTACGCACTATGGCACTATGACGTAATGACCACAGAACGGAATACCGTGTGTTGCCAACAGGTTAGCGCTGTTGTTCACATAAACTCAAAACTATTGGGTCTCGCGCCCCCTTAGAGAGTTATCATATGTTTTAGGTGTAATCATACTAATTTCTTCATTGATAGCGGCTGATACCGTAAAATGATAACGGCGGCGCTACATAAATTTCTTTGGCTTTTGTCGCAGAAGTCGATTTGCCGAGTCCTTGGTTTTCTTTATTTCGTTTTAATAACGTTTTCCGCCCGTTTTTAACGCTTTAAAACTCTTTAAAAAACATTTTAAATCTATTTCGAGTTCTTACGCGACATTCGAACGTATGGTTTCGTTTTCCGTTTTCCAGGTTAGTCCGACCGGTAAGTGTATTATGATGAGGTTAATAATATTTATAATGATAACATCTATACATTTTACATAATCACAACAATAACTGTTTACAAAATTAATAAACAGCTACTAAATATCTAGATAGATATATCGGGAATCTTTAAGTTTATCTGAGAAGAATTTTTACCATACAATGTTATCACTGTATTTACCTAATTAATCTTACAAGAATATACATGTGTAAACAGAACGTCTCACTTGTATCAGACAAATACAATTTTTTTTTTCCATACAACTTTTAAAAGTTTTTTTACTACATTATAGAGTACGGATCTAATTTGCACATTCTGGAAATTTGTATTAATAATTTTTTTTTTCTCTACAAACCTATCTATTTCAACGTATTCAAAATAATATGTGCCAAATATTTTTTTTTCGTTAATAATAGTATTGAATTTATAGTCATAAAATACATAATTTATAATTGTAAATAAAAACGAATAATTGAATTTCTTAAACATGTTGTTTTATTTTAAATCAATTGACTTTCTAAAAAGATAGAAATACATTTATTACGGTTTTGAGTCTTGAAAACTTTTGAGTTAATGTCTGATGTGCCTCTCTTTGGTTAGTCTCTGAAACGATAATTAATAGTTAGTTACAAAATGTATAAAACATCCAAACTATAGTTGGACTTTTGATCAATGGAATTACTTTGGTCAATTGGCCATATTTCACTAGTCAATTGTTTTTAAAAATCTACTGATTAAATCACGAACATTTAGAAATAATCATATTCTTAAATCTAAAATTTATTTTGCTTGAACTTTCCGGAGATAGTAACTTTTGTAAATGTATTCAATTCAGAATCACTATTTTTTTTTAACTTTACATTTATAAGATATTTCAATATTAATTATTCTTAAAAATAATAAAAAATATTAAGGAACATAAATAATATAATTTGCAATATATATTTTAGATAGACATATTTATTTAACAATAGACCGTATTTTGAAAGAGTGCTAACCCTCGTCTATACCTAATGGCGGATTAAAGTATTTGGATAATGAAAATGTTAGCATAATATTTGAGTGTGTATACTTACTTCATTAAAAGTTACGTTTTCATTGAATGACAAGTCGACACCTCCGAAATTTCGTTGAATTTGTTCGCGGTGTTTTCTACGTTGTGATTTTGTCAGTCCGACTATTGGTTTCATTATATTTGGCATGTGCTTTAGAGTTTCGAGATAACTCGTTTTATTTTCATCCGGCTAGAAATTAAATGTTAGGAACACAATTTTCTAAATAAACAGTTTAAGGAAATGTTAGCAAAATACAATATCAAATTATATCATACACAAAACGAAGAGAAATCTACAATTATTGAACGTTTCGGTAGAACTTTAAACGGTAAAACGAGAATACAGTTTGAAGTTCGAAAATATTGGTTAAAACGATATATAGAATTTAACACAAATTTTCGTGCAAAAACAGTTTATGAATTTGAAAAAGATTATTACAAGTTAATGAACAACAGTGTATTTGGTAGAACTATGATGAACACAAGAAACCATAAAGATATAAAATTAATTAATGATGGGAAAAAAATGGAAAAGTGATTGAAGATATGCTAATGGTCAAATAATGACTGAATTTGTTGGGTTAAGATCAAAATTATACACATTTAAAATATAAAAATATTTGAAAATAAAAAAGCAAAATGTGTGAAAAAACTCATAGTTAAAAACGAATTCAGTTTTAATGATTTTTATAATTGTTTAAAAATAAAAATCCAAAATATGTAAAATAGAACACTTTTAGAACAGATAAACATAAAATGTATACCGTTGAACAACACAAAAAACCTCTTAAAGCATACGACGATAAAAGATATATTCTAGAAAATGGTATTGATACTGTAGCTTGGGGACATTATTCAACAAAAATAGACAGAAAAAATTTAATAAAAACAAATAATAAAAAAGAATGATAAAAAAAACTTAGATAATACTTACTATTAATGTAACAACTAATTATTTCACATTGTCGTACTATTAGGTAATCTAAGTCTTAAAATTCTTTTTTTAAATCTGCGGTCCAACAAATCTTGCATTGAAGCAACATCTTTTATATTGTAAAAAAAATAATAAACAGCATTGTAAAACCAATAGCTCCCTCGTTGCACTCAGAATCTAAAAATAATAATAATAATTCAAAACCACATATCATAGTAAAACCAATAGATCGCTATTCTCAGAATTTAAAATAAATATCATTGTATAACCAATATATTCCTTTCTGTTTTTTCTATTGTTCATATAAATGATTTTGATGCTAATTAAAAATTAATATACCTATTTATGCATTAAAATATTAAATGAGGCAAAAATTTAAATATTATTCAGTAAATAATATAATTTGTGAAAATAATATTTTATAGTTTAAGAACAAAATTAATAATTGGTGTAGGGGGCATAGCCCCCTACATGACTTAGGTTTAATACCGTGTAGAGTAGGTGGATATAAATTAATATTTGTTGCCCCATGTTATGAATGTAGATTGTACCTTATCTAATTTATATTATCTATGTAACATTGTAATAATATGTGATAAGATTATGATAGTAGATTATGTAATATAAGTCATACCGACACAGTCATATATAACGTTGTTTTTAATAGTTAAAATGTAAGAGTTAATAATATTAAGGTGAAACTGTAAATTGTATTATAACACATACAGAACCACTGACGAAGATAAAAAGTAATTTTCAACATCCAAAGGATAATCAGAGAAGCTATGCAAAGAGGGATTATTCAAAAACACTAAAATGTACATGTTGTGGTAGAAATAATCATTTATTTTCTCAATGTAAGTATAAAGAGTATTCATGTAATTTGTGTAAACGTGTAGGTCATTTNATTAATTGGCAGGAAGCTTTGATAAATTACTACATTTAAAAGGTATGAATCAAATAAACAGAATTGAACCAATAAATGTTAAATTAGAAATTGAAGGAAAACCTGTAGAGATGGAATTGGATACTGGGGCATCAGTCTCAATAATTTCTGAATATGAGTATAATAGAAGTTTTAGAGACATTAAGCTAGAGACAAATGGGTTGAAACTGCAATACTATACAAAGGAAATGGTAGATACATTGGGACATATTCGAGTGAACATTAAACGTATGTTCTAAAGGGACGAGGGCCTATGTTTTTAGGTAGAGAGTGGTTAAAAAATATGGATATTTTATCAAACTTGTGCTCTAACAAATGTAAGCAAATAAAACCATTATTCAATATAAACCAAAACAATAAAGGAAGTGAAGTTATCAAAAGATTTTCTGAAGTGTTCAGTGAAAAGTTAGGATTGTATAAAGGAGAAGAAATTGAATTAGCACTAGTAGAAGGAGGGAAACCAAAATTTTTCCAACCCAGACCTTTACCACTTGTATTAAAACCTAAAGTAGAAGCAGAATTAGAACGATTAGAAAAAGAAGGTATAATTAGTAAAGTTAAATATAGTTTATGGGGTACACCCATAGTACCAGTTATTAAACCTTCCGGAGATATTCGAATCGGTGGAGATTATAAAGTTACAGTTAATCAATACTTAAAGTTTGAAAGAGAAATTGTCCCTAGAATTGAAGAATTATTGGTAGGTATTAAAACTAAAGGTAAGTTTTCTATTATCGATTTAAGCCAGGCATACCTTAACTACCTTAACTACCTTAACGGCATAACTACCGCTTAACCCAAAATCAAAGGAATTGACAGCAATAAGCACCCACAAGGGAGTATATATTTATAACAGAGTACCTTTTGGTATAAATGCATCGGTAGGCATTTTTTTTAAACAGATTTGGTGAAAAATTAAAACAGATACCAAACATAAGAGTGTATTTTGATGAAATACTAATTTTTGGTGACAGTGAAGAAGAACATTTTGAAACATTAACAGAGGTTATTGACCTGATTAAGTCTTTAGGTCTAACAGTTAGAAAAGAAAAATGTTTATTTTTTGAGAATCAAATTAAATTTTTGGGATACATAATAAATAGAGAAGGTAGTAAACAGGATCCCGAGAAAATTAAAGCCATAAATTTAATGACTTACCCTAAAGATAAAACGCAACTACAAGCATTTTTAGGTTCAATAAATTATTATAGGCAATACATACCACAAATCTCAACGATTCAAGCACCTCTCTCAAATTTACTAAAGAAAGATGTACAGTTTAATTTTAACAGAAATTGTCAGTTAGCACTTAATCAAATTAAAAGGGAAATCATATCTGATAGGATTTTAAAACATTTTGATCCAAATCAGGTGACAATTCTTACTTGTGATGCATCAGTTTATGGTTTAGGTGTGGTATTGTCGCAACTAGATGATGAAAACAAAGAACACCCTGTGGTGTTTGCTTCAAGAACTCTGAACTCTGCAGAAAAAAATTACAGTCAAGTTGACAAAGAAGCATTGGCAATTATATTCGGAGTAAATAAATTTAATAATTTTTTTTGGGGGGCAATTTGTCATTAAGTGTGTTGTCATTAATCCAATTTGTAACATCAAATAGAAATAGTGCAGATGGGTTATCCAGATTGCCAGTGGATATAGGAAAAGAATGTGGTGCTGGAGTGTCATATTTACATTAAGTGGATGAAATGAAGGTTTTAAATGCAAGTTTAGTTCAGAAAGAGACTAATAATGATCCATTATTAAGTAAAGTGAAGTATTATATATCATACGGTTGGCCAGAAAAAGTCAACAAAGAATTAGAGGTGTTTAGACATAAACAAGAACTGCTGAGCTTAGAACAAAATACTATATTGTGGGGACACAGAATAGTAATATCAAAGAGCATACAAAATAAAATTCTGGAGGAGTTACACTATAATCACTTAGGGGTGGTTAAAATGAAATTGATTGTGAGAGGTCATTTATGGTGGTTAGGCATCGATAAAGATATTGAAAACATTGCCAGCAAATATGATGATTGCAATAAGGTTAGACCCATGCCAGGAAAAACAAGAATACATACATGGGAGTGGTCACAAAATCCTTGGCAAAGACTCCATGCAGACTTTTTAGGTCCATTTAAAGGACAGCTATTTTTAATTATAGAGGATGCATACTCAAAATGGCTAGAAGTATTTAAAGTCCCTGTGAATGGAGCTCAATACTCAATAGATATATTTAGGAACTTGTTTGCAAGATATGGGTTACCTGAATATCTAGTAACAGATAATGGCCCACCTTTTACTTCTGTACATTTCCAACAGTTTTTAAGGGATAATAGAATAGGTCACAGGACATCTTCTCCTTACTATCCCCAAAGCAATGGACAGGTAGAAAGTGGTGTAAAAATTATTAAAACCTTCTTAAAAAAGATTAAATTATGTGACAGTAATAAGCGATTAGATCAATTTGTATTTGACTATAGGATTGCCACACATACCACAACCAAAGAAAGTCTGGCTAAGTTATTGTTAAGTAGGAACCTATGTTCTAGATTTGACATACTCAAGCCTAATATTAGATTAAGTGTCTCTGATAATCAGGAAAAACAATTGGAGGGTAAAACCCTGTTGAGAGAGTTTAAAATAAATGAAATTGTACTAGTGAGGGAATATGCAACAAACATGTGGATTAGAGAAAAGATCAAACAAAGAGTAGGTAGTGTATTGTATTTAATCGAACTAGGAAACGGTACAGTACATAAGAGCATGACATACATAGACCAATTAATAAAACTGAAGGATATGAATAAAGCTAAATATTTAGATAAAACTGAAGACTAAGGAAATTAAGGATATAGTTGAAACTGAGAACGCTGAGGAAGTAAGATATCCAAAAAGGATTAAAAAACCAATTGTTAAATTAGATTTATAATAATAAAATATTTGTTTTTATTGAAATTTCATGTTGTAGGTTAAGTTTAGTTTTAGTTGTTAGTTTGAATAGAAATTATANTACATAAAACTTAGACACGTAAAACCTATATTATGAATGTTCAATGTACATAGTATTTTTAAAGGTAGAAGTGTTATGATAGTAGATTATGTAATGTGTGTCATATCGACACAGTCAGTATTCACTATATAACGTTGTTTTTAATAGTCAAAATATAAAAGTTAATAATATTAAGGTGAAACTGTAAATTGTATTATAACACATACAGAACACCACACATACAAAATATTAGTTTGGCACCACAAATTATAAGTAGTTAAGTATTAGTTTGAGATAAACACAGACTTGTATAAATAAACATAGACATATTTTTTGTAAAAAATACATACAGCTTATATTTAATTTAGCACACATTATATTAATATCTACAACTATTTATGAAGATAGCTGTTAAAACTATATATGGAGGTAAAGGACTAGGATGGTCAATCCCAGGTATTATTGGAAGAGTTCAGTATATTGCAAAAAGAAATAAGACACAATTAATAAAATAAAATAATGATACAAATCATTAAATTAAAAAAACAATAATATAATTTAAATTAATATAAACATAAAATTATGGAATAGGTAAATATAGTTTACTGCATACTTGATATGTTTTGTACTTTATATAAATGAAAAAAAAAATGTGTTTTTATTTCAATCAAATATAGTTTGTCATTTTCTCTTATTCCATCTTTAAAATGACAACTGCATCGTATTATTTTTTTGAAGGATATGTATCTGCTCTCCTGTTGTGCAAAAAGTTGTATAATCCAAAATAAATATAAGCTTTAATTTTTAATCAATTAGTATAAATTTTATATTTATGAGTATTTAACATAATATAACTATTTAAAATGTAATTCATTTCACAGATTTAGCTTAAACTTTACATTCAACATCATTTGCTGGATATCTAAAAAACTTGCTGGTTTCTCTGTTGAAAATGTGAGAACATGACGTAATCTAGCATTAAACAATTTTGCACTATGGCAATAATTATTCAACAAATTTTAATTTGGATTAAATATTATGTAAAACTTGTTCAAACTCTTCAAAAGGAAAACCAGTAACACTTATTGTACGTTTCACAAAACTAGCGACTCCGCAGTTACACTTCCACTGCCAAATATTTTTATAACCACTATATAGGTACCATAGATACTCCATGATAAACACACAGTCGCATGGCAATTGGTGAACATATTACTGTTAATAACGACCACATTATTTTGTTAGTATGTTTACTTCGTTCGAGTTATCTAGACGATTTATTTTATTGACAACTTTATAACTTTATGACTTTAGTACGACTAATCAGTGAGTTTGTATTGTGGTTGCATTGCATTGCTTGGAACACCGAAATTTCGTTACCGGAAGCGCCACTGCGGAGTCGCTAGTTTCGTGAAACGTACTGTAATTGACAAACTGAAGACTGAAATAAATCAATGTGCAGGCAGTATACAGGCAAATATACATTGCATACTTAACATAACTTGGCAGGAAGAACAAGGAATAATGAAACCAAAGACGAAAATATTACGTTTTATAAGTGAGTATTAAATTATTTGGTGGATACAAAAACTAGTACAAGTATACTTGATTTCCAGATTTCCAAAAAAAGATCTATTAGAGACAAATAGTATTCCTTAGTCATTGAAAATTGTTTAAATACACAAAAATGAACAAGTATTTTGTGATATCACATTAAAAATTATCTTGTTAACCAAGGAAAAACCACAACCATGAGTTAATGATAATGTGTTATCAGGAAAAATTTTTCAAGCATTCAAGCTCGTTTGTTATAAGTTTTATTGTGAAATATTTATTATATTATATAAATATTACAAAAGACTTAGTAGTTTACTAGTTATTATCATCCAAATTCCTAGTCCAATATTATGTTCATTGGATTAGGTATCGCATAAAAAACAAAAGTAATCGTTTTTCTCATAAATTTCAATACTCTGTTCTTTAGGAATACAGTTCAGAACAAAAACTTCCAATTATTAGCAGTTAAGAATCACCATACAGTTCCAGTTCAACTAACTACATATCTACATCCTTCCGTCCTAAACATACATAAATTAATTCTTGAGCAAATAGAAAATAGAAAATTAAGTAAGTAATACTGTTTCTCAAATAAACAAAGGTGAAAATTAAATTAATAATATTTATTATATTAAGAAAGAATAGTGAATTTGAACATCCACCACAGCAGCAGCATCATCAGCAACAGCCACTACCAATTTTCAAATATCCATCAAAAAAATATGACTTCAAAATCATATACTGCCCAAAGTAGGCTTCAAAAATATCCTAAAAAGTGTGATGAAACATTGAATAAGGTTGATGAAGGAGTTAAAAATTTAACTGTTGAAGAGTCTGTGCAGTTAATTGAAGTTGAGAATGATCCATGTCTTGAGGTACATGACAATTATGACTATGTTGGTGAATTAAAATTCTATTTAAAAAATTTAAACTTGCCAGAACCCTCCTATGATTGTATGATAAAAAAAGAAAAATATGATAAAACAATAAGACACATATATATAAGTACAGTTAAGGCAATAGACAAAAGCTCTAGTTCTTACCCAGTTGAATGTAAAACTGTGGTTTATGCTAAGCAAGTTGCTGCAAAGAAAATGATAGCTATCTTAAAACCCAATTATGGTGAAAGTATGGTTTATCATATTACAAGTGATATTAACATGATGGCAGTTCGCATTAAAGAATTGTTTAAATCTGAATTTAAACCTAATGGACTTATGAGTAGTGAATTGGAAGAAATGTATAGAGAGAAATTTCAAGAGCATTTGCCGCATAACTGGGTTCAACTTTTAGAAGTTTATAGTTATTTTAAATTTGATAAGTTAGTTGCAAACAAAATCATTATATATCTGAATGAAATGGATAGTGATTATTGTCAAAATAGTCATGCAAATATAAATGAATACCTAGAAGTGCCTGTTGAAGAACAAAACAATCCAGGTATCCCATTAACATTTAAAGATTATGAAGAAAAATGTATCCTAGTTTCTGCCAACTATGGTGCAAATAACATTTGGATAAATTTTGTTGGACCAAGTGCAGATGTAAACTTTATTAAAATGCAAGCTAAATTCAATGATATAATGAACACTACATATATAAATATTGTTGAACAAGTGACTGAAGGTAAATACTATGCTGTGTTGTATAATTCAACTTGGCATAGGGTGCAAATTTCTAGCCCTATAGGAGAAGATGGTACAGTTGCGTGTTTTATGGTAGATACCGGTGACCTATATAATATATCTAAGGATGAAATATGTAACCTTGAACCGGTATTTATGAAAACTAAACTTCAGGCTATTAAATGTATACTAACTGGCTTGGATAATTTTGATACATTTGATGGTTTACAAGAAATATTAAATGAAATGATATTGAATAAAACATTCTTTGTTGTACCTGATTCATTAGAAGATTGTGCTAGGGTTACTTTATATGAACAAAGAAAAACATGTTATAGAATCAATGTAAATACTATGATAAAACAACAATTAATAGAGACGACTATTATTAAGCTTCCATCTTTTGAGGAACAAACTGTTGTGGAAGGAATTGTGTCATCATTTGTGGAGTCTGGACATTTTTATTTACAATTGAATTCTAATGTTATTTCTTCACTCAAAAAGATCTTGCCAAATGATGAAAGCTTGGGTCCAGAATACTTTTTAAAGAGCAAAGAAGATATTGGAGTAGATCAGGTATTCTTAATGAAGTATGAAGACGATAATCTTTGGTACCGTGTTCATGTTATTGAAATAATAAATGATTTTGAGGTCAAGGTAATCTGTATTGACTATGGTTATATCGCAAAATGTGAAATTAACAAATTAGTTAAATTGAAATTGTTTGATTCTTTAATGGCCATTATTCCACCTCAGGCTATGAAAGTATCAATGAATTTATTACCCCCTAGTATCATGACATCGGATATCGCAAAAAAGGTATTTGACATTATAGGAAATGATAAGGTTTTAGTGAATGTTGTTAATGCACCTATAAATGATGTACCTTATGTTCAACTTTACAAAACTACATCTGCTGATAAAACAACATTTTGTATAAATATACAAATAGCTCAAAGTTTAAAAAAACAATAATGAACCATATTGATTGATTTTTTTTTTATTATTATATTTGTAGGTATTTTTATAATTTTGATCTCATGTCGATTTGATCATTTAAGAAAAAATTATTATTTAATATATTTTTTTTATTAATTATGTATATAAAGTTAGTTGTGTGTTTTTATACAATATCCTTCATTTAATTTGGAGAGTGCTATAAATTATAACACTTAACAATTTTTAGTTTAAAATTAGTATTTTGTTATTATAATTGCAATTTTGTATACAAATTTATAAATGTTATTATTATACTCCTATTATAGTATCTTTAGAATCTATGTACTATATACATATAATATATATTATGGAAGATCATATCTCGCATGGAATAAATTAATGATAAATTTTTAGTATATACATATAAATGATAAATAAATATGAAAAACTTCTGCAATAATCAATTATTGTATACACCTCATAACTCTCAAAATTTTATGTTAAATGACCCCTTTAATATATGTACATTGTCTATGAATTATATATTAATTAATTAATTAATAGAGTGTACAAGTTATGATATAAGTATATAATAAGTATATAAGTTTATATAATATTTTATATTATCAACATAATTTTGATTCTTTTTTTCTGGCTCTTGATTGTTTTTTGCATTACCTATTTTATTCTTGTTTATAATGCAAACAAATTACTACTACACTATTTTAGTATTCATCACAAATTTTTAATAATTATAATATCTGTGAGTGTTTTTTCAAAATTCAGCAATTCATAGACAATAATTTGAAGATATTTTTTAGTGATTAAAATATAAACAAAAATGTTGTATGAACTGTTTTCATTAGTTGGGAAATGTACAGTATATCCCTTTCAAAATTCATCTAAATGAACACCCGGATATTTTACTGATGGTAAGTACCTACTTTACAAAATGTAGTAGGACAAGATCAATTTAATGAATTATTATTACATTTGAATACATTAATTTTAATTTTATTTACACCAAATGTATAGCAAATACTAAGATTCGGTTGTTTATTCATATAAAATAACTGTAATATATATATATATATATATGCATTAAAAAATGACCAAGTATTCAATCAAAATATATGAACTCGAAGCCGATTAAATACCAAAATACACACAACAAAATTTATTTCACCTTGTAATTTAATATTAGATTCTGGGTGTACTGAAGAACGTACCTATCATAAAACCAATACATTCCTGACCCCTTCGCTCAGTATCTAAAACAAAACTGTGAAATCCGTTATACTATCGAATTTTACAAGATATCTTCGTGTGTGCCAAAACAGAATCCCATTGGAACACACAATAGGTATAATCTTACATAAAGCTGCGTTCAACTTCTGTCGGAGCACACATTGTTAATATTGTCCGGCCCGGAGTAATAATACAAGTCCGCAAGTAAACAATGATACAATAGATACCCCGTCATCCTCGCGAGTAACAAGATAGTAAAAATAATTCGCTATTTTGTTAGTTTGTCGAACAAAACGATATTAAATTTTATTCCCGACGAACGGTTTTAAGTGACCATCAAGCGCGTTATTATTGAAGTACGGCATATTAATAATATTAGTTTTAATAATATTGTACGTGTGTGTGTATGCGATAAAACGATTTCGCATTCACAATTCGATTATAATACAGAGTGATCGACATAATACGTAAGACTCGCGGAAATTATAAACTTTTTTCGGAATTTGGTTTTTAAAATATTTAAGTATCTCTAAATAATATTACATTACTTTTTTTTTTTGTCGCCATTATTTTATGGTATGAATACACTAAATACCTACATTTGATTTTCAAATGGCGACCTTTATTAATCCTGGTCGCTGGTCAATAATAATATCCCGTGACCTGTATGGATAGAACTGTTAGGCCAAATAGAAATGCTTGAAAATTAAATAGGAAGTTCAAGTTGTACTTATTAGTTGTGGTCAACTAGAAAAAGTTTGGTTTAATGTAGTTTTTTTTTTAGGAATTTCACTTTCAAATGTTGACGAAAATCATAAATATTACGGCCTTTTAAAACTTGTGTAACTGGACTCCGCAGAATCGTTTTTCGTTAGCAAAAATGAATCTTTACGTACAGATATACATTAAATTCCCCTCTCTATCCTACCTTCCTAACTTCTCGCCACTACAGTGGCCCACCCATCGTGCGAAATATGTTCGTCTTTTTTTTCTGCATCCAACTTTTTAATTCTCGTCGTTGGTTTCGGGTGTATATAACAGAATAAGATCATACGGTTTATTCATGAAACACAAGTATTATTATTTAATACACTCCTCCGCATTAAAAATGACTGCAGGGCGTGTCGCTTAGGACTAACTCAGTGGCGTATTTTAGGGAGGAGCGATGTGGGCGATCATCCTCCCTCAATTAATTTGTGTAGGTGTTTACTATATACAAAAATTTAATATCGCTAGAAAAGTGTCAGATACAAAAATAAAAAAAAAAAAAAAAAACAACTTGTGTATAATAAATTTAGTGTCACCCCCATAAAACTAAGTCAAATACGCCACTGAGTGTACCTGCGTAATATCTAATTAAAACGAGTTCGATGATAATAATAGCATACGCGTAGATGCCCATATTATTAGGTCAGTGCGACGATACCTGAATTCATAACTATCTCGGTCCGACGCACGGTCAACACTATAGCTAAGTCACGTTACTCGGACGATAATAAAAAAAAAAAATCGTGCCGTTTGTGTTTAAATTAGTGTTTGGACGTGGGTGGCGAAATGCAACGAGGAGAATAAATCTCCTAAAATATAATATGTTCATCTGTATTTAAGCAATATATTGATTTTGTTCGTCAGCTGGTCGGCTCTGATGCCATCGTCGCTATTGTACGGTAAAGCCGCTGCGTCCGTACCTGCCACGGTATGCCGGTCCACCGTGTTATCGTCGCCGTCGTGACCGAGCTCAACGGTGTTCAACACCCGATCCTGGCCAGCGTCTTGCGATTTGGCGCCTTCGCCGTCCTCAGGCTGCCGCCGTTCCGAGCTTTTCGAGTCGGTCGCGGCCATCCTGGGGCCGGTGGTCTCCGACGGCGACACGTTCCCTTTGCGCTGTTGAACGGTCCCTTTGCGCTTCCAGTGCCACGTAGCCACGGACGCCCGGTAATGTTGCGCTGCGATACTCGTTCCTAACGGTTTCCGCCACATGTCGGCGGTTTGGCGGTCGGACGCGGCCCGCGCTACGGGAACGGTGACCGCGCCGCTGCGGTCCGTTACCCGTTTCGCATTCTTCTCCATCACGGATAACATCCGCAGCTGTTGTTCACTTTGCGGACGCTGGTTCCGCTCTCCCGTCTTGCCTTTTATTTCCGACCTTTTGCGGTGCCCGCGACCCGTCAACGTAGATATGCTGGATTTTATTTTTGTTTCCTTCGTCGTTAGCAAATCAACACGTCTGCGTGACCAAGTGACCACGCGTGACCGTTGGATACCCGTTCGTTATTATTGTGATTAGAAAAAAATATCCAGGCATAATTAATCTCCGTTAGGTATACTAGAATCGAATTATCCCTCGCCTATTTTGTAATACAGACATGAGCGCAACTAGACCAACATTTTTGGGGTTGCACAAATGATAAAGACCCCATACAACCGTGGGAATCTTAATTTTATTTTAAGTTTTGTTAATTTAGGTAACGTGACTGTGGGTACTTATTATAAAAAAAATCAATATAATTTGTTTACAATAAGTGATATTAAATAATTGATTATACCATTTTTAAGTACTCGAAAATATTCTAAGTAATCACCAGCGGGAAGAGAAAAACATTTGAAATAAAAAAAAATAAATAAACAGAAAATGAGCTCATTGATCAATCATATACATAAAAACTGGTAATCTCATAGTCAACCCTTAGTACTAAAGTTAACAAAAAAGGTTTTTTTTACGAAAAATAGGATCCAATACTAAGTAAGATAAAATTGTCAAATGGATTTTGCCTAATACGAAAGTAGGATTTCCAGTCCACCCTGAAATATTAAAGATTATATTCAAAAGGTATTAAAAATCTGTCCAAGAAAAAGTCTTTTTAATGATGATAGACTTTGAAAAAATGATTAGTTTCATTTTTAAAAGACACCAAAAAACAGGAGAGACATAGTTAAATAATATCCAAGGCAAAAGGTGCCGTGACTGAAAATTCAATCAGAATTTTGCACAGAAAAAATATTATTTTATACTGTCTATCATCTAACCAGACTCAAAATATACTTCAATCTAGTGATGGTTCAAATTTAAACCATTAAAGTCATACTGGAAAGATGTTATAAAAGTAGTTTGACATTGAAAGTCTAACATTTGTAATGTCTGGGTCACCGTGACCGGGAAAACTTAAAAGAAAAGAAAAAAAAGTAATTTTCTTATAATAGAGTTAAAAGACTTTATTACTCAGAATATATAATAATAACAATTCTTAAAACATAACAACTCTTATTTCATCCACTGTAGATATTCGCACCATTTCCCTAACTATACATTTATTCAAATCTCCCAGGTTTAAATGCATTCCTAACAACTTATCTGGTTTTTCAATATTAACTCACTAGGCGTTGGACTGTTTTCTAGAATTTTTTGTTCACATAACTTCATAATTAATTTCTCTAGTTTTCCCATTAACTTTATTGGTACCCTCCTAGGCTGATTAATTACAGGTACACTATTTTCCATTATTGTTATTTTTACTTTATCTGGAAACTTTTCCACTCCAGTGGACATATTAAAATTATCTTTTATGAACTTTTAATTTTTGTCAATAGCACTCAATTTACTTAAATCATTATTTGTATAATTTATGTTCTTGCATTCACTAAAAATAGATAAAATAGATTTTTGTTTCAGAAAAGTTGCTACTCTTACATATCTAAGTATTTCTTAAAAAAATATGAAAATTATTATTTACTGTTACTTTTAATATGCATCAGAATATAATAAAATATATATTAAAATTATCAATTTTATAAATTCCAATATAAATGAATAGTATATTAAGTTTAATTAAAAGTTATTTATGATGCATGAATACATTTTATTTTTGCCTAATTAATAATAAAAATTAAATTTAAAGTTACTGAATACATAACTTATAATACAAGAGCCTAATATAAAATTTAGAGTGAAAGTGGGTATTCAAAAATTAATTTTGCCTTCCCCCTCTAATTTAATTTAGTTTGGTGCCATTGTTCTTGATATCACGCATATTATAAAAAATTTCATTCTGGTTTCATTCGGGATTTTAGTAAAGGAGTTCAGCTTTGAAATAAACTTTCCCCTAGGAACAATATGATAAAATTCAATCCAACTTTATCACTTCAATTCGCCTATAAAAAAACCTTCAATAATTCCCAATATCTATAGAAGCTGATAACACTGAAAGTTGGTAAGTATAGTACTTATTATATTATTACATGCAATGGATAGAAGAGTTCATAATCTTGTAAACAACTGGTTTTAAGTTTAAATTGTCTAATATAAGAAAATTAGGTAAAATAAATTTAAAAAATAATCAGTCATTATTCTATTTATTTTGTATGCATGATTACACATTTGAATAAAACATGTTTACACAAAAATTTAATACAGAAACTACAATCAAAATAATTAAATGCAATTTTCAATGTATTGAATATATGTATTCAATATATTGATGACAAATTATCAGCTATGGACTTCTTTTTAAATTATAGAAGAGACCAGACATACATACATTGAAACTTCCTTTAAAGTTTCAATATGAATACATATGGTATCCTTTATTCAATAATTAATATTTAAAAAAATCATTGACATATTTGTAATAAATTTAAGAAATTAAAATGTCTATCAGTGTTAATATTTTTGAAAATAGGCTTATACAATTTTGTACAATTAAGTTAAAGAAAGTCTCAAATACAATTTTGTTTTTTTTTTTAAAACACTTATTATTTTAATAGCATTTTGTAATAAATGTCTAAGTTGTTTTATTAACTTGAATACAAACATAATATAAAAATAATAGAATAGGTAATATTAAATTTTACAATTTATAACATTGTTTGAGTATACAAAAAAACCCAAAATACTTAATTAAATTAAATTAAAAATTAAATAAAACAATAACTTAAAATCAAATTAATTTATATTCTTTTTGTATACTCAGAAACATTAAGTAGCAATGCAATTTTACAGAAGCTTATCTATATATTATGAAGAACACAATAATATTATTTGTTGCTTATGTGTTAAATCAGTAGGGCACAACCTTTTAGATCCAGGACCCTAAAATTTATTTATTTCTATTAGGCGACCCTCGCACCAAAATTGTATACACACTATTCAGGATTATACCCAGAACATCTACCATTACTATACATTTTTTTTTTTTTTTTAATATGAATTTGCTATTTAAATAAATTAACAATTTTAAGTATTACTAATAATATTATAAAATACTATACAAGATTAATATCTAATATAATTTCAATCTAAATTAAAATTATTCAACAATTTCTTAATATTGAGATTATTAAATTATTTAACTATTTTTAAATGTGGTGAAATTCCAGCAAATAAAGTTAATATACTATAAGGTACCCTAGATAAATCAATAGATAGGTCTAGGAAAGAGTATTGAAAAGTGAGCATTTATCATCTGATCAATGCTCCCTTTCCCTCCTTAGCTACAGCCCTGAAAGTATTTATATTCTTATAAATAAAATTGACCACTTATTAAATTTTTTTGACCCCCAGGTTGCACACCACTACGTTAAATACATATAAAAATTAAGTTTTTGTTAAATTTTAAGTAATATTATCTAGTAAATAAACACTATTATTGTTATTTAACAAATTAGCTTCAGTGAGTACTTCAAATAACAGTATTATGACATAAAATAGACAAAAATAAATGAATAAATAAGAATTTAAGTATTTAAGAGTGTTATCAAAGACAAAATGATACCACTATAAATGGAGGCACGTAAATAATATAAAAATTATTCCTAGTAGTAAAATTTAAATACCGCTCAGTCACAATATTTTTTACTATTGCGTTAATTTGCAGACCATTGGTTTTTCATAATAATAGAACTACTCTGTTACTGGGATAGGTTGTTCAGTTTCTGAATTGTACTGATGCTCTCTTTCAACTAATTCATGAATAAGCTTGAATAGTTTTTTTTTTACACGGAGTGATGGTAGTCGGGCATTAGGATTGCTGTGCCAGCACTCTCGCATTGTCTCCACAACAGCATTCATTATCTGTAGTGAAACAAAAAATATAAAGAGGTTTACTTTTAAGATATTCAATTATTGCTAAGTAATATTTTACAAGTTATTTGTAAGGTATCAAATAAGAGAAAATTGGTTATTGGTTTTTTTTCTTTTAAACCTGATATTTTTTTAGAAAAAAGTGGTTTTTTTTCTAGCAGAAAAACAGTGTTTTGATGAGTAATTTAAATAATATTGGTAAAAATTGAATATCTAAATTTCATTAAGATATTAGATAATTTGAATATCAGCTTATGGATTCAAAAAATATTGGATCAGTTATTGGATTAATATAAAAAAAAAAAAATTGGTTTATCAGATATCAGAAAAGATTCATATCAGCTCATCTCTAGTTATTTTTTAACAGATAATTAAAAAAAATAAAAAAAATGAAAATAAGTTTAAAACAATTAGTGTAAGAAATACACATATCAAAAGTATAAATTATAAGTAAAACCTTGGATTTTTGCTTTAGAATCTTATATTAATCAATTGACATCTTATTTCAAAATATTAAAAAAAATCATCAATTTCAAAATTTCTTTAACAAGTTAGATAATTGAGGAAAACCTACCGGGTCTGCTAGCCATTCAGATGCCACACCTGGTCGGCTCAGCACTGGATCAGGAGAACACACAATGCGACGCATGTCATCAAACCCAGGATCCCAACCTGCGCCCCTGTCCTGGTAAGGGGCGCGGTACACATATGGATTATAACAGTTTTCAGTGCCTGATGGAAGTTGTATTTGTTTTTCTTTATCTACTTTTAGGTCTTGTCCAGTCACTGCAGGACCATAAGAAATGAGCGTTCTGGAAAGTACTTCCCACATAACAAGTGCATATGAGTATACATCCCCACGACGGTAGGCATCAAAACACCAGTACACAGAAGATGTAGTTTCAGATGATGAACTCATTCCTGATTTTTCAGTAACTGTAGATGCCAATGCTAATGCAGCCGCAGATGATATACTATATTACACAGAAGATCCAGAAAAATAAAGCATATAAATATTTTCTACATAATATGAGATAAATAACACACCTATCATCCAACACTTCTGGCGCCATGTAACGCTTGGTACCGACTCTAGTGTTTTGACTGTTGTCACCCACAGCAGCTGTTGTTGTTTGAATTGGAAGTCCAGCATCCAGGCTGGTGACAGCCATTCCAAAATCAGCCACACAACATGCACCTGTCCGTGCACATTTTACTAGCACATTTTTGCTTTTGATATCCCGATGTGCAATGCCCGGTTTACCCTGTTTGAAATTAAAAACAAAATATACTTGAACAAACCATAGGTATATCTAAATCAAAGAACCCATTAGGAAAATCTAAAAATGTTTTTAATGTGTAAAACAAATGGAAAAAAAAATTGACACACTTCACAGGATGAGTGGGCCACTGTTGTAGGTGGGTGAGAAGTTAGGAAGGTAGGATATAGAGGGAAATTTAATGTATTTTTGTATTCAACAATTAATTATTACTAACGAAAAAAAGATTCTGAGCAGAGTTCAGTTACACGTGTTTTAAAAAGGCATAATATTTACAAATTTCATCAAAATTTGATATTAAAATTCATATAAAAAAAAAATGCTACATTCAATTCAATTTTTTTTTTTTGAGCACTAAGTATAATTTATAGTGAACTATCTCTTAAATTTTTAAACATTTCTGTTTGGTCTAATAATTTTATTCACAGAGTATCTACAGAATAAATATTAGGTACAGAAAAACTCACAAAACTAAAAAGTACCATCACAAGAAAATTTCCTTAAAAAATTAGAGCACGATTTTTGGTAGAATTTTTATACACAATAAAAATAAAAAAATACAAAATAGTTGATACTGAGGATGAGTGATGCCACTTTTATAGGTGGGTAGTAAGGAAGGTTGGATACATAAAGTTATTTAATTTATACATGTAACTAAAGACTGTAATATTTACGATTTTCAAAATAACTAAAAAATGACTTCCTCAATGAACCAACTAGAGAAAATTATCTTTCAGAAAAAGTGATATAATCTATACTTCGGAGCAAGTTTTCTATTAGAAAAGTAATTCAGGCAATATAAATTAAAAACAAAACCACACATCATAGTTAAACCAATAGATCCCTCACTATACACTGAATCTAAAAAAATAATAAACATCATTGTAAAATCAATACATTTCTCCCTTTGCTCAGATTCTAAAAATTCATCTTTTAAATAATATTAGATTAGAATGTTTCTAGTAATGGTTAATCATAAAAATGTACCTGAGTGCCAAATATTTCAGTATGCAAATGGCATAAGCCACTAGCCACAGTATACAATACATTTAGCATTTGGTTCATTGTGAGAGGTGGTCTGTCTCGATCAGTTTGCTGTGATTGCTCGACTGTAGTGTCATTAATGATGGTGCTAAAATCGTAGCTGGTACATGTAGGATCAGATGCCATAGGTGTCTGCAGGAAATCATATAATGATCCATACCGGTGATAATGGGTGATAAGCAGTAACTGTGTTGTGTAAGAGTTCCGTGAAGTCATGATGTCAGATCCAATGAATCCCAGTATATTATCATGTCTCATCAGAACAGTACTAAAGTTTCAATAAAATAAATATATAATATCAAAATTGGATTTTTATTTAAATATTACTAAGAATATTGGTATCTAATCTTATTACTATATTTCATATCAATGTATTCAATGATAAAAGCAACACTAATTATCTCAACTTGATGACCTTGGATTTAAATTCTGTTTTCAGAAAATGATAGGGATTACTAATAAAATAAATGGATAGCATATACGCAATACACCTTATTTAAAATGGTAACACCGGTTTCAATCTTAAAAATTGCCTAAGTTAAATTTGAACAAATTGTATATTTTTTACAATATTGTTCATACAAAATGAATTATTATATATATAAATTTGAAAAAAAAAATATTAGTCAAAGTTCCTTGAAAAAAATTAGACATGGTGTTATACTATATTAAAATAGGACAATTGTATTGCACATGTGTGCACTAAAAGAATTAAATATTTTTAATTTATCCTAAATGTGTACTAAAGTACTCCTTATCTACCTCTATAATTCTTCCTTACTCTATATTTCTATACTCCTTTATTCTACTTTATGAAAACTGAATTTAAATCCAAGGACATTTTTTAATTTTTTAAAAACCTGTAGATTTCTGTTTCACGTTTCCATGATGGTTCATCTTTTGATAAAAATATTTTTACAGCCACATGCTCGTGACCACCATTCCAATATGTGGCGCGCCATACTTCACCATATCGACCTTTGCCTACCAACTGTTGCAGTTGAATCTGCTTAGCCAAAGTACGTTGCACCAGCACTGGCAAACCATATCCACTGCCACTGGTCCAGTCATCTTCTTGTTGGCGACTGTTGTAAGGTGGCGGCAAAAAGTCCCCATCGACCGTAGATTCAGTTATAGCTGCTGGTGAGTATCCAGAAGTAAATGACGATGGTTGAGGACTGTCATCAATATCTGTCCCAGACTCGGTAGCAACTACAACACCTTCGAGCAAGTCGACCATTGTCAAAGTAGTAGTGTGGCGTTTCCTCCTACCTCTAGATCTGCTGCGCTTTCCTTCACAAGATGACGACTGCCCTCCAGATGATATTGATGACGTAGATGATGTAGACATTGAAGAAAATGATAAATGCCTGTTCGTTTTTCTATCCCTATCAGTACGCTTTCTCCTTTTGTTTTTCCGGACACCACCTTTGTTTCTTTGACGATGTTTTGTCTTTTTCATTTTACCAGCTTTCCTGAAAAACACTAAGGCCGCAATTGTTGCAACAGCCATGAAGAACACGGCAAGCAATACCACCTTCTTGGAGATAGGTGTCCACCGCCACCCAGCTAATGCTAATTTTGGCAACAACGGAAATGGTCCATCATTGCACAGATCCTGGCCCGCGCAACATTCAATTGCATAGCTAGGTGGAAGTGATGGTTGGGATTGCTGTTCTACACCAAAAGTAGCTGAAGAGTATGTGTGGGATGATGTCCATACCGTGTATGGTAGTTGTGAGTCATTTTTCTTTGTTTCATTGTTACTACTGACGACAGAAACGGAACCCATGCACAAATTAAGAGTTTTTTGGTCAGATTCTTTTCCACTACCTACGCAGCCACGACTGATGCGCACACGGCCATCATATTCACGCACTTTTGCTTTCCAGCACTGAAAAAAGATAAAAAAAAATTACATTAAACCAAGAGCCGGAGGACCAGCAAAAACCATCACCAATAGAATTACAAAATCAAGCCTGTAAACAAAAAAAGTCATCCAACACAAATATTTATTTTAATATACCATAAATGTATTATCCAGTTAATTTAGTTTAGTTTAAAGTCCAAGCTTATTTTTTTTTATTTTTAAGTACCTAGAATATAAATCATTTTTAAGAAATTCTAGTCTCCTTTAGTTTTAATGTTTTAAGTAAAAAAACATCAATAATTAATAATAGGTATAATATTTTAAATATTATTATTATTTTTTTTTTTTATGTAATTGGCCCACACCATTGGACAATATTACATAAAAAGATGTTCAAGAATAATGAAAATGGGTGCAGCCACTGTTATAGATAATTTAATGTATACCAGTAAGCAATGATAAACCATTGCTTACGAAAAACAATTTTCAGAGGTCATTTTATAGTAAAATAATTAAATAGGCTTTATATATTTTCTTTAATAATATTTATTTAATGTGGTACCGATTTTCCTAAGTTTTTTCTGGTTTTCCATATGTTATCCCGGTTTTTCACATTTACTAGGAAAACTCCTAAGAAAATCTAAAATTGACCTCTCTAAAGTAGACTCTTAGGGAAGTCTAGTGAAATTTATTTTTAGAAACATTGCTATCATTAAAAGTTGGAGCAAAATTGCTGGTAAAAAAGTTGTAAACAGGAAAAAAAAATCAAAATATTTAAGGAATATATTTTGTAAATTTTCCAGTTTTTGCATTTGATAAGAAAACTCTTGAACAAAACAAAACATGACCTCTAAAAGGTACCTTTTGATACTAATTTTCTTTCAGAAAAAGTGCTACATATAGAAATCTGGTAGAAAAGTTATTAATAGATAAAAAAGAAAAAAAGAAATAAACATCTTTGTAAAATCATAAGCTTCTTCGCTCCACTCAGAATCTAAAAATGAATACAGAAGAAATAATATTTATAATAACTATATAAAGAACATATGATATACAATGTTGTGTGCGATGTTTATTATAACCTATTTTCCTAAATATTGTAAATCAGCATTATTATAATAAGAGTAATATTATTAATATTATATAATGCTGATATAAACCATAGGTACATGCCCGGCTTACACAAGACATCATCTGATTGCGTGATCAAAGGCCCATCCTCAATCAATCAATAACACCGTCACTTTTGACATAACACAAACACGCTAGTCCAGGAAAATAGCATATAAAAGGAGACCTGGAACAGGCCTCAGACAGTCTTGTCTACCAAGACCTTAGAAAAAATGTCTCATTGTATATTCTAAGGAATCTATGTACAGCAGAACTACTTTATATAAAATTGTATTAAATAAAATATTGATTAAAATAAAAACATAACTGTAGAACTTTAGTTAAACTATTTTCTAATAAATAAAATAATTTTAAGCGTTGATTAAGTAAAATCGGCAAGTAACAACAATACAATTTTACATTAAACACATTTAAGACATTAAATAATATTCAAAAATGGTTTTGAAATATGTATTAGAATTGATATTAGAAATTGCATATACATTAAGCAATTATTAAATGGAAGCGGTGGTATACAAAACAAACCCAACATTAAAAATTCCATATTTAACCTTAACAATTTATGTTCCAAGTAATACAATTTTATTTTGTAATCCATGACAGTCAATGCACGTGTCACGCTCTTCTAACTATATTTAAAAATATACTATTTTAATTAAACAATGAAAAATGAAAACAGACCACATAAGACATACACTATGTTCTTTTAATTTATATAAGTAACATAAACACGAACCAATAATGATAAAAATATTTAAAAACATAATTATTTTTCTATGGCTATGGCACATCAATTTTAAAAATTGTTATTACCCTTGAAATAAATTCATTAAGTATAGCATTTCTCGAATAACTGATGCAATAGATATAAATGATACAGACCAAAAAATAATTTTTAAAAGAAATCCATATTTATTAAACTTCAGCCACTATAAAATCACTAAAAGTTAGAGAATAAGTTTATTTCAAGAATAATACTAGAACAGTTGTCATTTCAGGTTTTTTTGGGTTTTGCGAGGATTTAAGCAGACTACTTTGAAATTTCACCAGACCATTTATCATATACCTATGTAAAGTACCTAGCTTTTAATTTATTCCACAGACCATGAATTGCTATCAACATAAATAGTACAATTATATTTAAAATTGAAAGATAATAAATAATTTATTACTTTAACTGTGAAAACCAATAAATAATGTATAGAAGAAAACATATACAGCAAAATACATTATAATAAAAAAAACACGCCCAACCTAACCTGACAATCACTTTTGTAAAACTATCATTATGTAAATCATTGAACAGTAGTTTTTATAACTGTACAGCAGTACTGTCATATTATCTAGCAAAGCTTGATAGTTGACATTATTGCTACATAGTACAGCAATTACCAAAGACTGTTATTGTGTAAACACTATTCATACAACACTATAAACTATCATTATGTACAAAATATTTGTTATTATTCATCATTAACTGTGATGTATTTAAAATTTAAACTTATTATGTCTACAATACAAAAACTGTTCACAAAGGTATTGGAAATTTTAAAGTCATTGCTTTTTCTTCTTTTCTTTTATATTGATTTGTTTGGTTTTTTTTATATATATATACCTAATTAAACTGCCAAAAACTTTAATTACAGAAATTAAATAATGGTGCATTATTTCAGCAGGCCAATTGAGACAATTTTAAAATTAAGGGGGTGCATAATTACACATCTTGACGCCTCTGTATTAGAATCATGTGACTGCATAGTGAATTTAAACACTAACACAATAAGATAGTAAGTTTTAAAGTTTATCTAAAATTAAATTTTTCTATTGTACCCTTTAAACCAATTTCCTGTGGTGGATCTTAGACCGTAGAATTTAAACTATATCACTTACACGTATGGCTCCAGAGCATACAGAGTCACGTTCTTCGTTTTCATTTTTCCTGGTTTCGTCTGGCTGAGGCATCAAAGCACCGTCGGGAAAACAGTACAATTGTTCATTGACTTGAAAGTCTTGTTCATCATCCCATGACAACGGCAACAGACCACTACACGACATGCACTTGAAATGGTTTTTTTGACCACCACTGTTGTCACTAGGCATGGCTGATAGAAGTGAAGCACCCTCACTGTGTTTTTCGTCTTCGTAATCATTATCATCATCACTAAGACCAAGCTCATTCTCTGCTTGCATCATGTTTTCAAACATTTCTTTGGTTGTCAATTTCCCATGGGGAGCCTTGGAATCCAGTTCTTTTGGCTGCGCAATCTTTAGTCCAGAACCGAAATCAAGCATGGTCACTGGATCTTCTAAAACCAAACACGAAAACTTTATATCTACTTCAAAGTGTACTAGACTCATCTATTGGCTTTACTATATTAACAAATTAAGTTCTTAAGGTTATGTAACAACAATATAGTTGTTATTAATTTTTTTTATGACATTGAAACTTAAAAATCTGTCTCTTAGGGTAAAAAAAATTTCAAAATATCGAATAACGAATAACACCAATAAAAATATTTTCCGTGTCCCCTGTCTTATGAATTTGCCGAGACTGAATGTTCGATTTTCGTACTTTCTGCAGAGATATAATAGATTTAAAAGTGCGCATTTTTAGTCTTAGAAAAATATTGAAATCTGACAATCTGTCTCTTGGGATCAAAAATGGGCAAAATATAAAAAAATCATTCAATCAATCAATATATTTTCAAATCCCCATCCTCACCTTATCAACGTTTTTTAGTTATAATTAACATTCTAATTTCCCGCAAAAATATACTTGGTTTTAACTTTTACAACTTGTTCATTACCTATCCAAAAGCCATGTCGTTGAAAGGGGTTAAAAAATTGATATATCGAAAATCTAATTGTTTGACATTTTACTAGGGCAATATAATAATAGAAAACCATTAAAGCAATTTCTAATATTTTTAAGTTTAGTTTGGACTCCGAAAGTTAGAGGTCAGTAAGAAAACTGTTTGCAACCGAGCACTGATTAAAATAATACAGCAGGGGCTTACTTGTCGGCAATGCTTTTGTTGTCGAAACGGCCAGCAGAATCGAAACCAGCAAAAGGGACATCTCCAAGGTCATTGAGTTAAGAATGTACTTTCGACGGCACAAGTGGCAAACGATGTCCATTTACGTACTGATCTGTGCCTATTACTATTCCATAAGCGACTCCGTTGTCCGACCATTGGTCAATATCCGCTGTCCGTAGCTTATGTATCCGTCAACGCACTAAAGTACAACGGCGTGTCAAGTGTTATTGAACCAAGCGTCACTATTGAAACCGAAACTAACGAACTATGAACCGTGGGCGCATTCAGCTGCGGCAAGACGCATTGTGCTTTGTGCACTGACAATAACAACTGTCAACTTCAATACAAATTACAATCACGATTCACAATGCCGTTTTCGGACTAGTACGGTACGTGCGCGTGTGCAAGTCACGGTAACTACGGTAACAACTATAGATAACCACGGCATCACCGTGGTTTTAAAATTTATAATGATAACAAGATCGTGAAAATAACCATTCACTTACCTTAAAACAACGAAACTCAACCATAGAATAGATTTTATTCAAAATACTACTGATACTAGATAGATTGATTCTAGATTCTATTCTGTGGCTTAACTACCGGTGACCGATTTTTTAATATTTTTCTTTGGAAGTTTTGATTGTTTATTTTATAATTTATTTCTACGAATAATGTAGAGGAGTATTATATACTTCAGAAGAAGTTACATTAAAAAAGACGGACATACTTCGCATTATGAGTAGACCACTGTTTTAGGTGAAAAGTTGGAAAAGTAGAATATAGAAAGGAATTTAATGTATTTTTGAAAATTCTGAGCTGAGTTCGATTAAACGTGTTCTTAAAGGTCGTAATATTTATGATTTTGTTAAAATTTGATATTAACAATTTATGAAAAAGTACTACATTAAACTCAACTTTTTTTGGTGGCCACTAATAAATACAACCTATTATGAACCTCCTATTGGATTATCAAGCATTTTTGTTTGATCTAACAATTTTGTCCACAGAATACCTACCAAATAAAAATTACGCACAAAACGCAAAATTCAAATGTCTATAAATAGGTACTCAAAAGTGGCTTAACTGTTTTGAAAATATCACCATGTCTAGAAAATGTAAATTTAAGGTTTTCTATCCAAATTTCAAATCTACCATTATTTTTAACTGTTTTACAATAATTATTATCAATTTATTTAACTTAATTAAGGTATATTAACTTGTGTCACTTATATCGGTACCTAGTTCACCTTTGAATATTGTCTAATAGGTTTTTTTCGAATTTATCTTTACTAATTCTTCATTATAATCATGATATTGTTTTGTAAAACTATATCCCATAATAATATTTATAAAACTAAGTAAATAAGCTCACAGTTTATCTATGGTATTATTATAAAATATGTCTTATAATATTTTGTAAGATACATACTAACTGCTGAAATATAATCGTGTACTTCAGAAAAAAAGATTTAAAGATTTAAGATAAAAAAATTCTTCTAGTAATTTAGGTACCATAATGTTTTCAATTACCTCGTTTTGATTGAAAGTGCTTACATATTAAGGCATTTAAAGGATAAAAATTTATTTGCATATAACTTCTTTATTGTTGATTGGATATCTAACTGTATGTGTAATGTGGACCCAGGTTGATTAGTTCTTATAATTGCTGAAGTAAATTAAAATAAAAGTATTTTATTCAGTTATACTTAGTAGTTCAGGGTAAAAAAATTTGTTTTAAAAAGTACCTAGGTATGTACCTTCATAATAATATTTACATTTATTGCACAAATATATGCCCTTAGGAACTTTCATAAAAGATTACATGAGAACATTAATTACATAGCAATAATACATGATGAATAAAATTATATTTTAGTTACTTATAATTTTTTATTTTTAATGATAATTTTTGAAGATGTTATTGATATTAACATATTGCTGAGGATGACATATACCTACTTAAGTTATACCTATGTATTATGTACTTGGTATATTTTTTAATTAAAACTGCTTATCTATCATTGCTTTAATTTTGTTATAGGGATAATTGAAAATAATTCAGATAATTAAATTCATGTTGTGCATTAAAATGTATATGTCCCATATCTTTATGAGATTATATCATTATCATTACCATTATAAAATGTATTAAAAGCAAAATAGCAAAGACAAAATATAAGTGACAAATTAATAACAATTCTTTTTTTGATTTTATAATTCATAAATTATACAAAATATACAACAGATTATCAATATGAAGGAAATAAAAAGTTTAATGATGAATTTTGATGTAAACTATTTCAGAGTAGTTTTAAGCGGCCCAATGTAATACTGTAATTATTTACATTCAGAGCAATGTTGGTAAAATGCAAGTGCTATGAAAGAGTAGTATATATTCATAGTTGTTGACTTTCATAGAAACAGTATCTACCCCTTATAACTGTATTATTTTTAACTAGCATAAATAATATTTCTCGATTTTCATTGCCACAAAAATTGTATAATGATACACACACTTTTATTTATTTTACTTCATTTGAGTTTTTAATTTGTAAAAATATGTATAAAGTATGCATAATCTATAAAATAAACTTTTAAAATATAATACAAACGATACCATCAAATTGTTATTTGTATATTTTGAATACACGGAGTTTGTAATACGGAATGCTTGTATGCATCTAGTATGATATAGTATTCCTAGTAGTTTTCCTTAGCTTATTTTAGTTATGTTGAAAAATTATAAAATTAATTTCTAATGTTAAATTAACAATATTAAAAAGCACCAGGACTGAATATTTTAATATGTTCGTTATTTATTATGCTAGTAATAGGAAATATCCTTTCCATATTTCCAATACATTCTAAAAGTGTAAAAATAAATATTTGCAAAATTATTATTTTATTGAAATTTGTTAAATGGTGTCTTCAGAAAATTACAAAACCTAATTCCATATTAATTTTCCTTTGATATGGCATGTATGGTAGGTATTTGATTTGTATAATTGTATCTACAAAAGACAAAAAAAAATGGTATTCCTTATTGGGGTATCTCCTCTACCAGTGGGCATATTATATACATATATATATTTTATATATGTGGGATTAAATTTGGAGTGACTCATTTTTAAGATTTCAAACTTCAGGGGTTGGAATTAAAACATTTCTTAATGCATTTGTGGACAAAATAACAGCTTCCAATGTCTCCTTATATTACTTATATTTCATTTTCAGATACAATGAAATTTTTAGTTTTACTAAAATAATGTTCTTTTTCCTGCAAAACACTTTGGTTAATAAATAAATAAGTTTTTTTTTTACATAGTTTTTACACATCTTAAGATGTAAGCACTTGAAATATTTGTTTAAGTTCCAACAATTCATCACCTAGGTACTTAAATTATTAATCTATAATATTTTGTATTCAAAATGTCATAGACGTAATTCAAAATATTATTTTTATTTCAATACAAGTTTATATTTTTATGCATAAATTATAAGATACTTAATAAAAATATAGAGATCACACAATGTTACAATTAAATATCAACAGTTCCTCAAATACACACACATACACATACACAAATACATATATATATATATATAGACAAATACATAATATATATTATACTTATATTAATAATCTTTGATAATATAATCGCACATATAGTATATCTACTAATCATCTAAATATGCTAAGTTAAATACAATAAAAATCATTTGTTCATAATGCAATGTTAAATTTTCTATAGTGCACTTAAACAAAATAAAAATACTTAAGGTCTTAGGTAAGGATCTAATTTTCAATAGTGAATATATGTTTTATTATAATAATACCAATTTACTTCAATAAAACATTTTAACTATGTTTATAATTATTAATATTTAAATAATTTCAATAGATATCTACTAAAAAAATGTAAATAATTATTACAAGTTAATTGGGTATTATGGAATTAAATACTTTAAGATTATAAGGACATACATAACATGGTTTTTTAATAACTTAATAATTTAAAATAATTAATTGTTTAAATACTTTTGGACAAATATAATTTAAATTAATTGATAAAAAAAAAAAAAAAAAAAAACAATCAGATTTATTATTATAAATACAAATGTAATAACTGAGATCTACCATACTATATTTCAGAGACCACATATATGAAAAATGTTAAATATATAATATTAAGGTACAATATTAATGTATAAAAATATGTTGTTAAATAATGAATTATATTAATTATGTATGTCTGTATAAACTAATTAGGTTGTAAGTATTATAAGTTGTTTTTTTTTTTTTCAAAGTAAATTATAGGCATACAGGGAAAAACATAAATAGATAAGTTAAAATACCTAAACTAGTATTCTTTTTGATTTTTTTAATATAACTATTCTTATTACTCTAACGCCAGTTACTTAATGGACTACGGTCTCTATGACGTCTATTATTGCCATCAGTGCTATCATCATAATAATCAGAAGAGAACATTGATTCTGTTGGACCAGTTCCAATAGATCCATCAAAGTCCATTGGGTAGGAAGAACTAAAATAATACAATAAAAATAAATGTGTTCTGTATTATCACAAGTTATTTCGTATACTATTCATTTATTTATTAAAAACAGATTTGTTTCCACGTATCAACACAATTACAGGTTATTTCGATACATTAAATTACAAGAGCATAAGATATGTATGAAGAGGAAAATAATGTTGGTTTAAGGTACGGAAAATATTAAGAATAAAAGAAGGAAGGATTAGTTAATAATAGGCGGATAATTGGTTTATTAGGTTCATAAATAGTAAAGCGGAAAGGAAGTGAAAACATTTTAGATGAACAGGTAATACCAGAAGGAATATAAAAGTTAAGATTAGAAAGTAAGAACAGGCAATCAATTATGTTGAAGGAGTTTCTGTAGGAAGTTAATATTGACAGAAAGTCTGTTGTCAGCTATGCTTACTAAATTAAGTTTATGAAGGACCGGATCAATTTTAAGCAAGAAAGCTGCATGTTTAAGAAATTTGCGCTGCACTCGTTCTAATTGCCTACAGATGACCATAGTATGAGGGTCCTATACATAATAGTATTATATTATAATTTGTTTGCCAAACAATATCTACTATGTTTAACTAACTATGGTCAAATCCGGAGGGTATTTGTATTTAGTTTTAAATTATTCATCTTAATTAAATTAAACATAGTTGTTTTTTTTTTATTTCTATACTCATAATTACAGTAAAAAAATAAGCCCAAAAATACAAATATTACAATTACAAGGTTATAAAAATAAGGTTAGGAAAGGTTTAATCCCATACTACATGATTAATGGTACTGTTTTGGCTTAAAGAAGTTAGATAATAAAACTGTAAACAAAATTGGCTAATATTTAATGAATATAATTAAGATCTGATAAGAACTCTAAAATGTGAATCCCTAAGTAGATTGCCGCAGTTAACATATAAATTATATATCGGAAAAGCAGTATTAGAAGAACCTTAATCTGATTGACAGAAAATAGAAACAGAGTTTTTCAAAAACTTACGTCCAATTTTGTGTTAAGATACTTACCTAATGATACGACGACAAGTAAAAAATAAAATTCTTTTAAGCTTTTTGTTATAAAAGAAATAATTGAAGGACCAAAGGCACCCATCTTCACTAAATGGATCTGATTGCATGTCTGGCGTATAACTAAGTAAAATATAATTATAATCAAAATAGGAATACATTTTTAGTTATAAAATTATTAATATTTATTACCTATAAATGTCACATTGTGACATGCTAATTTCTTTGTCAATAATTTCCCAGAGTTTGTCACGTAAGTATGGATAATTATTAGTAACTGCGACACATTCAACATGATTTATCGAAGTAGCATCATTTGAGTCCTCTAAAGAAGATGATGGTGAAGTTGGTTCTATAGTTACTGTTGATAAATTGTTGTCCACATCTCTCATAACCCACTAAAAAACAAGTTTTAAAAATATAATGTATCATATTAGTAAAATAATAGTGTGATATTTTTTAATTCTATTAAATCAAACTTTATAAAAAAAACAATAATATATTAATTATAATGTATAATAATATATTATACATTTTTTAAATAGCAACATCAACAGAAATTAATAATTTTTAAACAATTTAGCTACTAGGCAATTTTTTTAATTTTTTTTTTAAAAAAAAAAATTAGGTATATAAAAATTTTCAAAATGATTATGCAAAGAAAAATTGGAACTGATCATTAGTTTTAAAGTTATGGTCATTTGCAGTTTGTTGGCTTTATGGATATTATGTATGTTGGTTGTCGTAACCTAATGTTGGTGTGTATCTGTTACCATTCTAGAACATACAAGAACAAACCCCCATTTTTTTTGGATGTTTTAATTGGTACCCCATACAATAATAACACTTTAAAATTGTTTGAACAAGTTTATTGTTGCTTTAATCGAAAAAACCTTAATTTATCATGCAAAACTGTTGGATAAGTAACAGGGAAATGTCAAAAAGCATTATAAGTTAGGAAAACCAACATCGAAGGAATGTAATATTGAGAATTTAATACAACACACTACACATATAATATCCATAAAACAAACTTCAAAACTAATGATAAGCCCCAAATTTCATTTGCTCAATCATTTTAAAAACACTGATTTACATAAGTTTCAAAAAAAAAAAACTTGGTATAGCAAAACTACAATTATATCATAATTGTATACATATATGAATCTCAGTACAATTTATTCATAAATAAACTTAAGCTCTTAGTGGTCCACAGTGTTTACACCACACCTTTGGGAAAAACCATTTCTATACTTGTAGCTATCAATAAGCTTAGTATGATCCCCTGCTATTCCTACACCATATATTTATAAATATATTTTAATAGTACACCTGAAGTCACCAATAATTAGTCATAAAGTTTAGTGCACATTATTGGATGTCAGTAGCATAGTTTGGTATAGTATAATATAGTTACTTGATTTAAAAATAAATTAAACACTTTTTTTTATATGTATAACATATTTAAATAAAGTTATTTGATTAATTTAAGTACTTGAAAATGTCTATAAATCATTAAATTAAGTATATTTATGCAAAATAAAACATAACAGTACTTAAAACCTACACTAAAAATTAAGAAAAAAAATAGTGGTGTTAACACTGCAGCGCAATCCCTAACGAAATTCTCAATAGCGAATCCTTCAAGAGGTTAAACATTACATGTCACAAATAATAAATTAAAACTTAAGTTTCAAATATATTTACTTTTATATTAAATATATTTATTTTTATGAAATGTTTTAAATAATCAAAAACATAATTTTATTTACCTGTAAACTACGTTCTCGGCTAAACTCTGATGATTTAGCATCAGTGAAATCATAGTCTGGTGCAAATGTAGCATTTAATGTGGCAATTAAATAAAATAAAGATTTACGTGATATTGTATCACATAACAAAACTTCTTCATCCCCAGACACACTAAGGCTATAAATATAATAAAAAATAATATATTACATTAAGTTTCATTTTTTATTTAAGTTTATAAATTAAATTCACATGAATTTGATGCTAAGTTCATCATATAATATTTACTGAAAAGTAAAAAGTAAAAAGTTGAGCATAATGAGGAATTTATTTAGATTCTAAATTGAGCTAAGAAGCTTATGCTTTAACAAAGATGTTTATTTTTTTTTTTTCTGTGCGTACCTTTTCTAAAAGAGAATCAGTATGGAGGAACCTTAAAGGAGGTCAGGTCATTTTTCGATTTTCCCAGAAGATTTCTCAACAAATGTGAAAAACCCGAAAAAAAAAAAAAAAAAACAACAACCGTATGAAATTTAGGTATTAGTTAAATACAGATAATTTGGCTAATAATTAAATGGAATATCGTACTCAAAATTTGAATTTTATAAACCATTAAAAAAAAAAAAAAATATGGCTACAAATATTTGAGAAGTTAATTATGCTATAAGAACACCTTATAGATAAAGGTATACAATTTCCATACATTTTTAAAGAGTCAAAAAAATGTTATCCAAAACAGCTAAAAAAAACTAGAAAATTTGATATTAAACCTATAATCAGATCAAAAATCCCCAGAATTTTGAAAATTGCACTATGTTTAGAAAGAACTAATAAAAGTATTAATTTTCTATGTCTAATATCTATGATTATTTCTATCTGAATAACAACAGAAATCAATCTTGCGAAAATATTCTATTTTAATTAATTATTTATCCTCCAATGCAAAAAGAAAATCAAAAAATTACCTTTTCAATATACTAACATGACAAAATTTCTTACAAAATAACTAAAATAACTCTGTCTGACTGTTGTATCCCCTTCGTGCATTCAAATTTTGTGGCTGATGCGCAGAGCCTAACAGCTTTTATTATTGTTTGGCATGCTTTCTCGTTGGACAGAATATAGTTTATTTATTTTCGATCAGAATAAGATTTGTGGTAAAAAATTACTTGGCAGACAAAATAATAATAAAAAAAAAGACAATAAAACAACATAGTAATACATTCTTAATTAGTAATAACACTTGATCTAAAAACATACATCATCAAAGTAACTATTATGGTCAAAATATTTTAAAATGTAGTCCATAATGAGGTGAAAACATGGCCTCCATGAATCCTGATTGAACTACTAAAATGTTGGTTGAAGTCTAGGTGTTTGACTAGAAAAAAGTTAAAATATTGAAAACCAACAAATGTATATATTTTCTGTTGGCCCCTTCTGACCAATGACCCGTAATTGAATTTTTGATTTTCTCATATCCCACCGAGATAAGACAAGTTTAGTAGTGCATGTACTGAGAACGTTGAAAAATTGCAATTGTAAATTGGTTCTCGGTGTAAAAGCTAGGCCTATAAATATCGGAAAATACTAGTAGTTTTGTATTAGTATAGTGTTCAAATACAACACTAAACAGTCAAAATGTTGATATTTCAATTTTTTAACCCTTTTCAATGACAAAGCTTTTAGATAGGCAACAAATAAAAGTATTAAAATCTCGTATATATTTTTTGAGAAATTGGAATGTTATTTCTAATTGAAGAACGCTAATAAGATAAGGGGAGTGGAAAATGTATGGATCATTTTCGATACTTTTTTTTTGACCCTGAAAGGCAGATTTTCAGAGATAAAAATTTCTCCGTAAACACATATTTTTAAACCCATCGTTCTTTGCGGGAAATGGGAAAATCGAAAATCCAATCATGAAACAATAGTATGAAAAATATTTGTATTTGGAGTATTTCGATATTTTGACTTCAACCAAAATTGTATGTACTTACCTAAATAAAAATATTGTATATTTTTGTATTTTTCATTACCTTCTTCCGTATCGTGGATCACTATTAGGAGAACAGCCCAGAGCTTCAAGGTCATTTGGCTGTGTGCCACTCTGGGAGTAAAATTTTTTGTATTGTTGTTTTTCATCGCCTACCATTTTACACGAATAGCTTTCAATTCTACACCAAAATCGATACACAGAAATAAAAATAAAATTAAACGGACAAATTGATAAGTGAGAAAACCTTTTTGGGTTTTAAGTATGGGTAAACCGACCTGGCGATGACTTTGACATCTCCTCGATCAACACAAAGTGCCCTCGATAATTCGTTCAATCGTGAGCTCTCCAATAGCTTCATAGTCGACAATCGTATATTTGAAGATGGTATACTTATCGATTATATTCGTTGACGCTGTATTATACTCGTCGTTGACCGCTGTTTCATTTTTATGTCACCAAAACAAAATATGGCAGACTTGCTGCCACTGCCGCCGCAGCCGAATACTTTCCACATAGAAGGGAAACGTCCACCGTTAGCGAACATTCGAAGGACGACCATGTATCAGACTGACAAAAAAAGTTTCGAATTATCGATTTCGAACGAAGTGCTGTAGGTAGGCAACGAGAAATAAAAAGAGTTGAAGATCGCCTCGGTAACGGTTGCGCGGGTCAAAAACACGGGCGAATACACGCAAATAGACACCAAGTTCCGTCCGCTGTTTGTTTGGTATTATTATTAATTGTAAACAACTTGTACACAGAAGATTGCGCGCGCGACTCGTATCACACACAGACACACATAAACACACACGCGCACGCGCGAACAAACACAACAAATTGAATTGCGCAAATTGACAAAATGTTCAGGGGCGATAAAAAACGACCAGTAACAACAACTGTCGCCAATGTCTAATAATAATAATGCGGACCAGATGTTTCCCGACTTGCACTCTATTAATTTACTCGTATCGTGAACATCGCCGTACAGTTTTTAATTATTATTTATCATTATATTCGAAACAACACCGCTGCCGAATACGGACGACGACAAGCACAACAAACCGCCAAAAGTCTCTCTATCACTCACCCTCTCTCATTCTCATTCACTCTCTATATACACACGCACATATATATTTATATATACGGCGGTACGCGGAAAGGACAAAGGAATAATAATGAACCGCGACGCTTTTGTGCAACGCACGAGAGAGTGAGTGAGAGGGATTGAGAGAGAGAGAGAGAACGAGCGAGCGAGTGAGAGACGGTGAACGCGCATGCGCGATGCGCTACACTAGAGTTTGTCGTTTCACAAAAACAGCTGCTGATCCCGCTGCTGTCAAAATAATAATATTTGAATTTGTTTGAACGTCATCGTCATGACCGTGGTAACTGGTAGGCGGTGGAAGCCATTATTGTGCGCGCCAGACGGGACGGGCACGAAATAAATTAAGTACCTATTTCGCTTGTAAATGGCGCCCGCAGTGTTGTTACTAATGGCGCTCGAATGTAAAGTTAACAATATATAATTACATAATACATTTTACATGCGTATATTGTTATTGACTCGTGTTTAAATATCTGGTCATTTTTCCCGAGAAAATCACCTATTTCAAGTATATTCGTTTAGAGTACGTCAACACAAATATTAGAATAGGTATAGTTACCCAAAATATAGTAAGTAGGTAGTAGTGACTTAGTAAAAAAAAAAGTAGGCATTAAAAAAAATATTTCATAATTTTGACGAATAAATATTATATTTTTGGAAGAATTACAATTTCAATCAGTGGCATACTCAGATGTATGCACATAGCCAAAGGGGTAGGAATTGTTCATGGTGTCCGGACTCCTAATACCCTCCCCCCCCCCTCGGAAATTTGTTAATACAATTAATTTGATAAACTATAATTTAATAAAATATAACTTTTAATATGACTATTTTGAAATTTTTGAAAATAAAATGCTGGCTACGAGCCTGCTCAGAGAGTGTCTAGAGGGTCTTTAACGCTCCCACATTTTTCGTATTGATATACAAAAATATAATATAATAATATAGAACATGGGATAGACTCCGTGTCCCCTCCTTGGACCGTATAAATTGTAAAAAAAAAATGTTGATTTTAATTTTTCGTTTATTATTTATAAATCATAACATAAAAAGTTTTAAAACTAGAAAAACAGATTAAATGGATTAGTAATCTTCAATATACACGGAGATGTATCGGTGTCGGTTAATACAGTTGTAGGTACTTTATTGGTATTGGGAAAGTTGGATTTCTCACTGTAAATATTACATAATATGTAATATACTATATTATTTTAATAACTACCTAAAGAAAATATAAAATTTTATAAAAAAAAAAAGAATTGTTTTCAATTAGTTTTATAAAATGTTGTATTTATATAACTATAACATGTAGGTAGTAGGTACTTACCTATTAAAGTATCAAGTACCTATTACTATTATATATTTGATATTTGTTAATAAACATAACTTTTTTACATTTGTGATAATATTATAACATTATGAAAATTACATTAACCATTAGGTAAGCATATATATATATTGAAAAAATTGTATTTTGAAGTGCAATAAAATCATTTATTGTGCATCCCCCCTCCCATTTGATAAATTCTAGTTGCACTACTGCGATACTCTATTATCTAAGTACGTACGTACCTGAATTTAAATTTTTGTACCTGTAGATTTTATTTTTATTATTAACATTATTCAGTGGCGTTGGCGTATTTATGATTTTGCCAAGGGGGAAATATTGAAATTGGAAATTTTGTAAACTTTTAATAATTTATAATTCAATCTATACCCTAAAATTAACATTGAATTCAACTATACTAACAGTACTCATCTAATATGTTATCCACCGCGACTTTGTTGGTGTAGTATCACTTAGGCGTCGTTCGATTGTATCCCGTTTTGACCTTTTTAATCTTTCTCGAGTTTCGATTGCGTCCGGTTTTAACAGGTATACATCCGATCATCAGTTCAATCATAAAATTGAAAATTTCAATTACGTCCGGTAGAATCCAATTGCGTCCCAAACAATCGATAATACAATCGAAATTTTTTATTTCGATTGTATCCGGCATTGGGGCGTATTATTACTATTATTCTAACTACTAGAATTAATACTATACTCCATGTGGTACCTATATTCTGAATTGTAATAAATATTTTTTTATTTACAGACACTATTAGAACTAAAACTTTTAAATTCTGAGAGGAAATATACATTGAATTCCCGTCTGTATCCTACCTTCCCACCTACAACAGTGGCTGCACCCGTCCTCATTATCTTATTTTGTTTTTTGTATACATACAAATAGTGTAACTTATGATGTACAGTTAAATATTCAACCACCATCAAAATACAAAAATAAGTCTAATGAAGTAAGATAATTTTTAACATATATTTTCAGATTGCCTTAGTTAAATCCTGATATAGTTGGAGAAGTTTATGCTAATGAGCTAGCTTCCATTCAACCCTTAAATGAACAACTAAGACAACTTACCGACCATTTAATTGATAACTGTATTGATTCAAATTCATATTTCCCACCTGAAATATGGGCCGAAATAAACAGTAGTGTGCAGCGTACACAAACACCTGCGAAAGTTTTCATACAAAGTTTAATTCTTTTTTTACACGTCGCATCCGAATATTAATCAAAGATTATTATTATTATTTCGACCAGACATATCCAAATACATTCTATTATTTTTCCAATTCACCTGTAAGGTTCATTAAGTTATAAGATTCACTTTGTGCTGGTCTCAAAGTGAATCTTGTAAGTGGCATCCACTATATCTATATGTATTACACATGCATACTTAATCAAGGTTTTAAATTTTATGTTATCATTTTGGTTAAGTATAATAACAATCGATTAAGTATTATGACCAGTTTTAACTAGTCCCTTGAATGTCATTAAAAACGGTTTCTACTGTATCGTAAGATTTTCATTTTTCATTTTTCATTTATAGATTTAAAAATATTAATATTAAACCAAAGATCGAAAAATTAATATTGTTACACATTACTGTATTCTTTGGCTGTGTCTATTTTTACTTACCTGTTACGATGTTTCTTATAGTGTTCATTTAAAACTAAAAAATGTATAAGTACATTCATGTTTTTTTGATATATTAACTAGGTAGGTATATAGGTACCTACTATCACATTAAAATGTTGATTATTTATACTAAAAGTAAAAAAAATATTAATAAAAAAAGAAAGAGTTACTTATACCTAGTTAATAATCATATATCTAAATAATAGACACTTAGTAAACAAATGTCAAAGGGGAACATATACCTATCCCTAATCTCCTCTGTAAATATCCTATAAATATCCCTTAATAATAATAATATTATTATTATTATGATAGAGGTACCTATACAATCTCATTAAATTACAATAATCATATTATTTTGTATATTTGTGTGCATATTAGGTCAATGAAGTGTATTTTGGGCATGAGACATTTGACTTAAATCATTACCCAGCACTCAAAAGTAACACTTGATATGATATATATATATATTTATTTTTCATAGAGTTTAATATTTTATTTTGTTTTGGAATTATTCAATAGTCTTTTATTTTCCAATTCTATTAATATCTAATATTATATTACAAAAAAAAAAAAATTAAGAATCTCTAAAAATATTAAACTTTGAATTTAAATTCCGTGAATAGGGTTTAAAGTTGAAACTCCCAAAACGCGAATTGATATTGGTATAAAATATCATGCGCCCCTTAGTTTTTTTCAATGGGAGGGAGGTGCTTGATATAATAAATGAAATGCAAATAATAATTCAAGCAAAATAAATATAAACAAATAATTAAAAAAATAATAGTATAAAATAAAAATATGTTATATTTATACAAGTGATTCTTTATTGTCGAACACTCATTATTTCTCAAAGTATAGACTTTTTTCAAGAGAATGATTAGACAATTTAAGAAACAAACAAATCTAAATCGTGTAATCACAATTTATTTATCACCCTAATTTTTGGGGATACAATGGCTATCAACTTTTAATTTTCAAATGGTAACCTATATTAAAAGTTCTATATATAGGTAGAGTATTAGTTTAAATAAACGTCGATGTTAAAATTTTTATATTCCCTCAACCCGTTCAAGAGATTATCCACTTTTAAGTTTAGGTAGAAGGAAAGAAGTAGAGCATTATTTAAACAAATTTTAACACCGAAATATTTATTTAAATTAATTCGAAAATCAAAAGTTGATAGATATTGTATCCCCAAAAATTAGGGTGATAAATAAATTGTGATTACACAATTTAGATTTGTTTGTTTCTTAAATTGTTAAAACATACGTTGCGAAATAATGTGTGCAACAACGATAAATAATCACTCTGTATAAGAATATAGATGAAGCTGATTTGCACAGGAGCTTATAGCTTTAGCTATTGTTAATAATATAAACTAAATAGGTATATCTAGATTGAAACTTTATGTTTTAAGTACCAATTAACTTGTTATAAGTACAACTTACAGGAACGTTGTAACGCATCAAAATGCGCTCTTATGAACTCTAATTCATAATGAAAACCGGAAACTGAAGGATGTTAACAAACTACAGTCTACAATCAAATTAATATTTTAATTATTCATCTCATATCTCACTATTGGATGTCCTAAATTTCAAATTATTCGTTTATTAATTTCTTTTTAACATAGTACTTGTAGGTTTTTAGTGAATATTCGTGATTTCCTAGATATTGTGCCCGTGGAAATTTTACTTTGACTTTAGTTTAATTAATTATCATAATTAATAAATATAGTATTACCGTTAGATGTTCGTCAAAACAAAACAGCTCAGTATCAAGTTACAATCTACAATAGCCAATTTTATTTTATTGACGAATGACAATAATTTCACATTTTTACTCAATAATTCAATGTTATTATTTTTTTATTATTCCAAAACATTATTATTTTACCTCTTTATTCGTTATCAATTATAATAACAAAAACAAAAATTATCGCTGATAACTGATAAGTCCCTACTCCGGAACTGTTGCTGCTTCGCGTTTGTGAAAGCAATAAAATTACGATTTACGATGACTGTTTACTGTTTAGTGCGTTTTGTATTACCTGTTTTGTGTGTTGGGTAGATCCACGGTTTGATTACGAAAGCAACAATACTCGTAAACTCGTTTTGGTATCTTATAGTCAATAGTTGGTAGGTAGTGGTATCTTGCTACGCTACGACGCCGTAGTCGTTTTTACTTTCTCATACCATTGCGTGAAATCGTAGACTTTTTTTTTACTTACAAATTTATGTATGTGTTTATATATTCCGTTCTTTTTTCGTAACAATTTAGTAAACAGTATTTACCTATCAATGAATTATAATTGTGTCAGTATTATTAACTAATAGTGTTTGCTTACCAATATTATCATAACATACCTACTCGTCTACGCTCTTTTACTACGTACGGACAACAATCATTGAATTATTGGTCTATGTTATTGAAAAGAACTAGTCACCAAGACGGAACTTGGATGATAGTAACGTTCGAACAAGACATTTAATCATAAATTCAATAATTATTATTGTTTGTTAGTAAATGTGGTCCATAGTTATTGATATTAACAACGAAAACTCTCTACTAAGACATGATCGGCGAATTTTACTATTTTAACAATATCAATGGTGTAATATAACAAACAATACCTACCCAATCAATATAATTTTAAAAAATGTAGTACCTACCGATATTCCAAATGATAACTTGTTTACATGTTACGTTTGCTTTTGCTCAATACATTACGCCAAGAATAATTTATTTTCATCGCTGTAATATAAATTATTAATTATATTGCTCATTTACTACTATTAGTTTACATGTACCAGACAATCAACTAAAAATGTGGATAATATTACTTTTATTCTTTTCCATAAAAAGTGGTGTAAGTGTATACATTTATATTGTTTATTTATTTATTACTATGTTTATTACCTTAAATTTAAAAAAAAAAAAACATCTTATGTATTACTATAGAGAAGTGCTGATTTAGCCATACAACTACCTGCCTCAAATTCTTTACCATCTTCATTGCAACAAGCATATTATAGACTAGATTACCAGCCTGCCCATGGTCACCCTCCAGCAAATACAACAATTGCTGCTCAAGATATAGGTAAGTATTGAAATCCATCAATATTGTTGTATTATTTTGATTCATGTTCATAATGTATGTTTATATTATTTTTAGGAGATGTCATACATTTTTCTCAGGCTTTACCGGGGACACGTTATGATTTTTGGTTATATTATAGTAATTCAAGTACAGGAAGTAACTTAGTTATAAATAATTCCCCACAGCAAGCACAAGGAAATGCAATAATTTCACTTGGAAATGGAGAATCTCTTGTAAATAGTGTTGTTACTAATTCTGTACCTCCAGAGACACAATGGCTTCTTACTTGGACAGCATCAATTAACACTGGTATGTAAAATATTTTGGAAATCATAGATATTAATTTATTTTACTTGAAAAATAACTGATATGTACATGGTGTAGGGTTAGGAACAAACTACTTTTCTAACTTTAGTAACTTTTCACTAAAAGTTACTATTTGTATAACTATTAAAGTATCTTAAGTCACTTTTTAAAGTTATTTCATTTGGTCATACATAAATATATTAGATCTAGAATTTTTTTTTTTTTGTTGTTGGATTATCTATAATTAGTTATTAGGTAAAATTGGTTTTACTGAATTTGTAGTTTAAAAGAAAAAAATCAATATATATATTCAAATAATATACATGATAAAAGAAAGGAATAAAGAAGAATTAATAACAATTCAAGAAAAGGCAGCTGAGAATTGTTGAGTAAAATAAATTAGGGCATAATTATAGTTCAATTTGAACAACCTTTATCAACATCAGGGTTTTGTCATGTAAAAAAAATTGGCTTAACTTTGTTTGGAAGTTATGAGAGTAATATTAAGGAATTATTGTTTATGTACTGTATTCGCACATTTCTTAGAGTTTAATATTTTTTCCAAAATGTGTGATTTTAATACTTAATCCATTGATATAATCAAAATTTACTAATTATTATAAATACTTGTATAATTTTTGTACCTAAAAATAGAAAAATAGCTTTTTGAAATTAAAACAGAATTGTCAAAAAAACACTTTTAATTACTTATTTTCCCCTGTTACCAACCACATAAAGTTTTGCATAATAAATCTGAGTTTATATAAGGTTTGTTTTCCTTAGTATCCCATCCGCACACATGTAACTTCTATGATAATTAATCTATTAATTTCAAAAAATTAATAAAAACATACTTTTCACTTAAAACACAATATTAGATTCTTATTAAGTAATATGTGTAATGTAAAAACCAAACTTTTTCAAGTTTTTCATCATAACTTCCAAACAAAGTTTAGTTAGGTTCTAACAAAACTAGAATCTTTGCTTGTGATGTCCTACACAATCCACCAAAATAGGTGATCCATCAAAAAATCCTGAAATTGAAAATATATACAATTATACACATGTCATTATATTATTAACATGTACAAATGTGATAAGATAAAATAAATTTGAAAACTGAAAATTATGAAAACGAAGAACTAATAGACAATGATGAAATTTAACAACCAACAGAAGAAAATAAAACTAATCAACAAAAATTATGATTCATGAGTGCAAGGACAATGGGTATTTGGTCTATGTTGGCACTGCAATAACCTTTCAGAAAATCGATATTTCACAGTTAAAAAATGTGATAGATAAACACTTTTGCCAATTATTCAAAGTGAAGTTAAACTAGATACAACAATACTCATTAAATAGATATACATCAAATTAAATAAACACAAGTTTACACATAAAACAGTGACTCATAACCAAAATTTTATTGAACCAAGTACTGGAGCACATACTACAGTTTTTTTGGGGTGTCATATAAAAAAGATATGATATTAAAGGAAATAGTGTTTCACCTTTATTTTAAAGGCAGTTGAAAAAAAAGTGGTTGGGGCTTACTTCATCCATCCATGGATACAATATTAAATTTGTTGATTTCCTTACAGATATGAAACTAACATATTTTGTTTGGGTATAACAGGACAAATTTATAAAAGAGTAACTATGGTTCTTAGTTTGAAAAACTAGTTTAAGGAAATAAAAATAACAATGTAATGTAATTAATTGATTAATTTTACTAGTGATTGTAAAAATAAATATAAACTAATATAATATAAATAAATATGGCAATTCAATACTATTTTCGAGTAGATCACATTCTATTTAAAAATGAGTTTGGTAGGTAGGAAATCACAACTGTACTTTTTCCAAATTAGACAATTTTTATAAGTAATTAAAATTAAAAAGGAATAGTGGACATTTATTATATAGAAAATAACAAAAATAATTGATTAAAACAAATAAAAGATTCAAAAAGGTAATTAAAAAAAACGTTGAAGAAGTTGACTTAGCTTATTATTTGTTATCAGTAGTTCTATCTTTCACAAAGTTAGAGAGAGAAATCTGAGAAAACAAAAAAATAGATCCTATTTAGAATAGATAAAATAGATTCTAATAGATTTGATCTGAAGAGTACCGAAAAATTGAGAAAAAACACATGTAAACATTTTTTCTGTTATATTTCAATGTGATTGTTATGAGTTTCAAACATAATTTAATACTGTTTACTTCATTTCAAAGTTCAACATTTAACTTAATCCAAACTTCAATCTGAGTGATTTAAGATTAATTTTAAGTTATTTGACATTTCCTATAGTAGTATTGGTTAAAATAATTTTGAAGTCTGTGAATAAAATTAAATGTCTGTCAAAATAATCATTTTAAAAATCGTATAATTTTTTATATTATTACTTTAAAGTTTATTTATTAGAGGCATATTGCCTAATAAGTAATAACAATTTTAATTATTGACAAAAAGTACAAGATTGGCTGAATAACTAATTTAAAAAAAAATGAATTTACCAATTGTATTACCCATAATTATTAACCATTACATTGATTATCTTACATTTTTTTTTTCTTATTTCATTAGTAAACCAATACCAATTTTCTTTTTCTATAGGTCATAACATTTAATTACTATTTTCAGATTAATATCACTTTACACTAGTTTTTTATACCTTGACTTTTCCTACCTTTGATTGTGTTAAAATTTGTTATACATTTAGTATCTAATTACTTATTGTTTCATTTTTAAATTTTGTTTGCAATTTTATAGCTCCTGACCCTCCCACTAATTTAACAGTGACAGTTAAAGGCGGCAAGACTGCGCATGTTCAGTGGTCACCTCCAGTATTGGGAAACTACAATGGATTTAAGCTCAAAGTAAATATTTTTCTTAAATACATTATTCAATATTATCTATAAAGAATTATTAACACAATTTTACTATCATTAACTAATTGTACTAAATATATATGTATACAGGGTGTATCAGAAAAGACTGACCAACTCTATGGATTGTGACTCTATATGTGGCTATAAGAATTGGTTTTTTGGAATTTTGTTTTCTTATCAAAACTTTGGTTTTACCCGTTTTATTTGTAAAATACCCATACAAAATAAAAATAAACCATTACAGAGAATTTATCGCAAAATTCTCTTATGAAATAAGGGGTCACTCGATTTTTTCCAAAAATAATCATTATTTTCGCTATATTTGGCTTATCATGTCCCAAAATCGTAATTTTTGTGTGACACATGATATATGGTATGTAAATTTGTAAATTCAATGGAATAAATTATTTTTTATTGAAGCGTCAAATTAATGATCCTATCCGTAAAATATGACTCATTTGACTGTAAATTTAATATTAAAACTTTATTATTATTTGGATAATTAAAAAAAAAACATACCTGTTTCTCTTAATTTAAGAAAAACATCGGTTAAGGTTTTTCGATTAAGTTGCTGACGGTTTGGAAACCGATCAGTCCATAATCTAACTGCCTTAGCACCAATACCATTAGCAGTACCTCATAATTAGATGTACGTATTCAGAATAACATAACATTTTTTATTACAAGAAAAACCTTACCTAAAATAAAAAAATATCAGTGTATTCAATAAATGTTTACACCATTATTAATTAATAATAATAATAATAGCATTAATTAATATTAAATACAAAATTTGAAAAAAAAAAATATTAAATTCGCCAGTAACTTACTACACTGTGTTGAATGTGGTGTCACAAGCTTACATACCGTAGTCAATACAATAGAAATAACAATGATAAAGTTACTACTTTATACGGGTAAAACCAAAGTTTTGATGAGAAAACAAAAATTCCAAAAAACCAATTCTTATAGCCACATATAGAGCCACAATCCCCGTATAGTTGGCCAGTCTTTTCAGATACACCTTGTATATACTATATTGTATATATATGTATATTTATGTATAATTTTAAAATGTATATATTTCTTGGTATTTATTAAAATATATAAGTGTATGATTATTTTTTTGTTTTTGTTAAAAACTTCTATTTTACATGACCATTGTATTTTAGGTGATCAATCTGTCTCCATCTACTACAACTAGTATTGTATCACAACAAGAGCAATTTGTAAAAATTGTAGATGCTAGTGTTCCACAATCTATTTCACCTCAAACAGATTCTTTTAGAGAATCACAACAATATGTTTTGAAAGATTTAACACCAGGTGCTACTTATCAATTGCAATTGTTCACAATTTATGATCATAAAGAGAGTGTAGCTTATATATCCAAAAATTTTACAACAAGTAAGTATATCATTACTGACAGCTCTTTTATTTTTATTTTTTTACACTTTTTTAATAATTTCTAATGTTTATTTGTGTGTAGAACCTAGCACACCAGGGAAATTTATAGTTTGGTTTAGAAATGAAACAACATTGTTGGTCCTTTGGCAACCAAGTTATCCAGCCAGTGTATTCACTCACTATAAGGTGGTTTAATTCATTTGTATTATGTAATTTGTTGAAAAGTTGTATACAGATAGACAAAAAACGTATATTAGTAAACTAATTATTTTCTTGCTCACTTAGATGCTAATACATTCTGAGTGAAGCTATGAATACTAATACGATCTTCATGTTAATAATTAATTTATATTTATTCAATTTATACTAAATAAAAATTATTTATTTAATGAATGTTATTGTTTTATTAACAATTATTACATTTTTTTTTTTTTTTTTAATGCATCATATTGAATAATTACTATTTATCCAATAAAATCTAATTAATTCATAGTTTTAAAAAATGTAATTCAAATGTATATATTGACTAAGATAATATATTTGTTAAATTTGTATATATTATATATTTTGAACACAATGACTTATAAAATACAATTACAATTAAAAATGTATGTTCTAATAAATTAATATTTCATAGGTAAGTGTAGAACCTCAAGATTCACCAGAATCAATTGTATATGTTGAACGGGAAGGTGAACCTCCAGGTCCAGCTCAAGCTGCATTTAAAGGACTTGTACCTGGACGTGCATATAACATAAGTGTTCATACAGTGAGTGAAGATGAAACTTCTACACCAACAACTGCTCAATATCGTACAATTCCTTTAAAACCTTTGAATGTAATGGTGGACACTCGGTACATAAATTCATATGGTCTACGCGTACAATGGGAACCGCCCAAAGGATTATGGTAACTTAATTTGCTTTATTCTCATATATTTTGGGTGAATAGTATTGAATTGTTGCTAAAATCATTATTAATCTTGAATAATTTTTTTTTAAATTATTTATTCTACTTTATTTTATTGAAATTTAAAAAATAAAATTTAATTTGTAATTTTCTAGATCTTTTTATATCTGCAAATATGAAGTAATATTTTGCAAAATCATCAATTTTTATTTTATTGATAATGTTTTCAAGATGTTCAAATTTATTTTCACCTAATAATGATTAGTTTTTAGATATTTAAGAAATTCTAATTATTGTTTTTTTTGAAATTGTTAAACATATTGTTTTTTATGTATGTGGTATTTCTAGGGATCGGTAAATATTTTAGCTTATACATATATTAAGCTAAATGAATGTCCAACAGTGAAATATTTTTGTTATCTAGTAGTATTTTTTACAAGCTTATTGAAATAGCATAGATTTCATGGTTTTATCCTAGATAAATTTTTTGACATTCATGTTCAAAATTTTGATTTAGGGTTCTCAATAAATTGTTTTAATGGTGGTAAAAAAAATTGGAAATCTGTAGTCAAAGTTTGTTTTTATAAATGGTAGAATTTTATAATGCCATCTAGTAAGTTTAATAGAGTATCCTTAACAAAATGCCGGAAAAAATTGGTTTTCTCCCAGATTCTCCAAAATAAGATAATTAAAAAATAATTTACTTCTGAAAAAATATATTTTTACTAAAAATTAAAAATTAAATTATTTTGGGAAAACTAAAAAAAAATAATTAGAATAAAATAATTTTAACATGAAAAAAAAAACACTAATAGAAACAAATGGTTATACCTATCATTTAATAGTTTATTTAGGATTTCTTCAAAGAGGGATGAATTGAATTTTAAAATTGTGTTATGTTGTGTAAGGTGTATCTAAGTTACAAAAAATATCAATTTTATATTATATATTTTGTAAGTAATTTACTAATTCAAAAATTTCCTACCAGAAATCTTTTTCCATTTATCAAATACAGTATATTTTTTCAAATCATAATTTGTTTAGTTCATAGCATTTATTTTTCGTTTATACATTTTTTATAATTGGGAAAAAGCCAGGAAAAAAAATTAGGAAAAAACGAAAAATTTATGAAAATAATGGTTTTATTTTTAATTTTGATTTTTTGTTGTAATTCAGTTAAAAATGTTTATAAAAATTTGAAGTTTGAACCATTATATTTTCCTTCTTTATATTTGGTAAAATTATTAAAACATTTGAGCCATTTTTGAGCTATTAATAGACATTTTACATTTTTCGAGTTTTTTTCACATGATATTTATTTAGTAAGTACTTTATAAATAAAATCGTTAGACCAAACCAAAATGCTTGAAAAATTAACTGAATTTTCATTATGAGTTGTACTTTGTGGTCAACAAAAAAGTTGAGTTTAATCTAGTATTTTTATTTTTATAAGGATTTTGTTAACAAATGTTGATGAAAATCATAAATATTATGGGCTTCAGAAATATGTTATAACAGAATTAAGCTCAGAATCGTTTTTCTTTAGCAATGACTAATCGTCATAAAATACAAAAATACATTAAATTCCTCTCTATATTCTACCTTCTCAACTTCTCACCTACACAGTGTCCCAGCCCATGTCAAGTATGTCTGTGATTTTTAATGCATATTTTAAGTTAAAATTTTAATGAGTCACAAATATCATGGAATTTTCTAACATGTTTAACAAATTTTAGTCAGTATTTGTTTTTGTTATACTTTTTTTCACAAATTAAGGAATCTCTTTCAATGTTAATTTGATAGTTTAGTGAATATCTGGATAAATAAAATGTCAATGTTCGTGCAGCCAACAGCCCATTACACTACTAACTGGAATATTTGAATGGAGACAATAGTACCTTGAGACATTAAATGTCATCATTGTTCCTTGAACCATTGTATAATCAATAATTTATTGTTACTGTACAGATATAAATTAAATTATTCTACATATCAGTGGTATATTCCTCACTAATATCAGCTCTTTTTGTATTTTAACTTGGTTTGATGAACATATCATTGGTAGATGAAGCCAAATTCTGAAATTAAAGCAGTTCTTCAAAGTAGTTTGAATAATCAAATAATTATATAATAGTTATATAAATAAATAAATAAATAAATGGATGCGTGCCCGGAATATTATATGTGTATTGTAAGACTGGTTTTGAATTAAAAATTCATCAGCTGGTAAAATGATAAAATCAAAAATTAAAACGCAAATAATAAAATAATAATGTAACCAAAACTAACATAAGCTTATCACAACATAACAACAAAACATGGAATCATTGTTACTAGGGTGTTTAAGAAGTTTTTTAATCAGATGTTCTTCTTCTCATAATATTTTGTACCTTAGAGTTCAATAATGTTCCCCAATTTTTTTTAGATCTGTTTGGAAAAAAGTACAGGTTTTGTTTTATTTTCTATGTGTAAATAATAATTCTTTAGGAGAAATCATCAGATCAAAAATAAAAGAACAAATAAAAAAACAAATTTACTAATATTTTTTTCAAATTAAATAATCTAAATTTTTCCCCTCCTTTAGACATTTAAAAGTAAATTTTTGGATAATTTTGATAAATCAACCCTTTTAACCACCCTTCTTAAATATATTTTTAACTTATTCATCATTTAGTTACCAAGAGAATGGTTATACTTTTATAGTGAGTTACACTTGATAGTTACACTTTAAATAAAATTATTTTTACAATTATTATGGAAGAGTATAATATGTAGATTGTAGGTACATATATAAGTATACATAGCTGAGTTAATACAAAATGAAAATAAATAATTAAATACATATAAAATAATAATTATAATTAAGAACTATAAAAAAAAACTAACAATTATTATAGAATAAATATGAAGAAAAAATAAAGGTGTAATATTGAAAAATTCAGAATTTTTTTTTCTTTTCAATGCAGATCAGAAAAATTAAATTGTATATAGAAAATCTTTTTTTCTGTCACATGTTGGCAAAAGAAATTATACATAATGGCAATTTTAATGGTAAATTGACCATTACCATTATCTTTTTCATTACAATTTTCTACTAGTCAATAAGTTAATTTACTTTTATTAACTCATCATTAATATTAATTTTTTAATTTGTGGAAGAACAAAAACATCAGAATTAATATTTATCATGAACCTCACAATTATTATTCAAACATAAAACAGGTTCTAAATATCCCTACACTTAAATTTCACTGCAATAAAGCTAACTTAGATTTTAGATTCTGACTGGAGCAAAGAAGTTTATGGTTTTATAAAGATGTTTAATTTTTTTTCTGTGGACTAATTTTCTACTAGAAATTTTGCTCTGATTTTTAAGTGTAGCACCTTTTCTGAAAGGAAATCTGACTGGGGTGGTACTTGAAGGAGGTCATTTTTTGATATTCCCAAGAGGTTTCCCAATAAATCGAAGAAGCAGGAAAATCGGTACATTAAACAAATATTATTGAAAAATATCTATAATGCCTATTTAATTATTTTACCATAATATGACATATATATTGTTGCTTATAGGTGTACATTAAATTACCAGAACTGGACAGCTTTTTTATTTTCAATTCTAAATGGGATTCTCTTGCTGCTATGCCTTTTAGATTTCCTTCTCATTCTTTAAGAAACTATCACAATTCTATATACCAATACATAAGATCTCTTATGGGCACAACCATACTTTGTATCATATGCTCAGAGCTGTAAATAATAATAATTAATCCTTGAGCCACATTACTACTTTATCTAGTCATCTGTTAACTATATAATGTATATTTTTAAACCATAATTGCTATTTTAATTTAACTTGTTTAATAACTTTGAATATGTATGCTAGCCTATTGTTACAAGTACTAGTACTTATAACTCATAATTAATAATCATACTGTTTGTCTAAAATTGCCTGTTGATGTTAATACATAAATAATAATATTACTATTTAGATGAAAACAAATATCAATTCCTACAATTAATGGATTTAGTTTTCCAAAATTAGTATTACATTTATATTGTATTGGATTGATATTTTTATTATGCCTCGAGTATAGCTATGAAGACAATGATCAAATATATATTTAAATTGAAAAGAAGTTGTAAACACTTTTTATAAGTTTAATTGAGTTTTTGAACATTAATGGTAATATTATTACATGTGGACTTTATAAAATATAGGTTATTAATTTCTGCATTTGATTTTTATAAATAATAATGTGACAACTATAGGTACAATGCCAGAATTTATTGCGAAACATTAATGTAGATTATACAAAGGATATACATAAGTTCACCCTAATAGGTACCTCTAAATATTTCAGTTGTATTACCTAGTATTGAAATGGAGTTTTTGGGGAATAATACGAAATACTGAAGTACACATTTTCAGACATGTTTCAAATATTTTGGCCTGCGCATGTGTAATGCTACTTACTTTTTTTTTTAATGGCAACACCATGTTTTTCTACAAATTCAGATAGATTATATTTTTTCAAAACAATTATTGTATAAAAAGTTTTTTTATAATTACTATATTGGCTAAGTATGTTAAAATTTATTTAATATTTAATCTGTTATTGACGGCATTTTAATTACATTCAACTTATACTCGAAATTAGAAATGATATCTCCGATATTGTGAAATATCTGTTTATAGACAGATAAGACACTTATTTGTTTTTGTAATTTACTCTTATTTTTGCCATTCATATATCCAAAATAAATTAGCTAAATAATTGAAGGTAATGGAAATTATTAAAATGTATTATTTATTTGCAACTATAATTGTATGGAATAAATTATTTAAGGTTTCTGCCTTGATGTTCCAAACATGATTCTAAAAAGTTTAAAAATGTTTTTGATGTGCAGTGTTCATTTGGTCTTCTTTCAAATAATTATATGCTACTCATATTTTGTTTTTTAAATGCCCCTAAAAAAAGAAATAGTATTCATTTGTCTTATTTGTCTACAAACAGGAAATTTCACAATATCAAAGATATTTTGATTTTTTAGTAGAAGTTGAACATAGTTAAACATTTTGTCAAAACTAGATTATTTGTGAATATTAAATTTCAATATACTATGACTTTTCCAATTTTGTAATTAGAAAAAACTTTTTGTACAACTGTTTTGAAAAAATCCTGTATCATAATCTGTAAAAAAATGGCATTGCCATTTAAAAAAAAATAAATTGTATTGCGCTTGCATGGATCAAAAGGATAACAAATTTGAAATTTGTCTGATAATGTGTATTTTGTTATTCCCTAACATTCTTGAAAACTTCATTTCACTGCTAGGTCATACAACTGAAATATTTAGTGGTACCTTTTAGTGTTAATGCACTGTATACAGGATGATTCACTCAACTGGAAATACTCATTATTTCGAAATTTTTTTTTTGAAAACTTAAAAAACAAATAATTCTAAAATATTATGTTATTATTTTTTGGGGGAATGAAACGACTACCCACTAATGATTTTCAAATAGTAACCTATTTTGAAAATACCTTAAATAGATTGAGTATTATTTAAAATGAATTTTGGTGTTGGAATTTTTGATTTCCGTTTACCCGTTGGAGATATTTCACTTTTAAGTTTTGGGCGGGGGGATAGTAGTGGTGTATTCTACTCGAATTTCGTTACACCGGAAGTTTCAAGAGATAACAGTGTATAATATAATCTTAAAATTAGTAGATTGTGATGATAACACATTACCTATTGATACACCGAAACTATAATTTATCAAATCTTTAAGACTACGGTTGCATATGGTTGTAAACATGGTTATAGAACTATATCCGCGGTACTTTAATATTCTATCTACGGCACAATAAATGAATTGTACATATCTGTCATCTATGGTCTGTTCTAATATTGTGACCTTAGTGGCGTAGTTAATTATTAACCATTATCGTGACATTATCCTTTTGTTTACATTATATTGTTTTACACAGTTATTTTATGGTATATATTTAAAATATGTCTTAAGTACCTACATACAGCAACTAATTTCAGCCAATAGCTCAGGACAGTCAATGGGGTTGTTTAAAATATTGTTTACTAACATCATCTCTTAATTTATGTTTTGCACTTGTGTAGAGTTAGAAGTTTTCAACAATTTTAACAGTATCTATAGTTATGTATATTAAATCTAATTAAATTTAATTAAAAAGTTATGTATATCTAAATATATGTCTGAGTCCTAAGCAATTCTCTTCAGAAATTTATATTGGACATTATGAAGATCATTTATATATTTTAAATAATTACAAGACCAGATAAGTGAACTAAATACGAGGTTAGATAATGACATATATGGTGTTTTTAAACAAACAGGGTTTTTTTTAACTCTTTTGTATTTCTATTGATGAAACCTAGCATTTTATAGGATTTGTATATTATCATTATATGGTTTAATTTGAATGATAAATCATTTTCAAAGTTTACACCCAAGTCTTTAATCAAATTTACTCTATCAAGAGAATAGTTATTAATTTGATACAAAATACTATTAAAACATTTTTATTTAAAAGAGATTACTTGGCATTTTTTAATATTCAGAGGAAGACGATTTTATTGACTCAATTAAAAAAAAAAAATAGGTAGTAATACAATACTAAATAAGTACATTAGTAAATTGTAGAATGGAAACTAAATGTTGTAGCTACATTTGATATTAAATAAATACAAACAAATTAAAATAAGTCATAATACACGAACTATATAGGTACATATACTACAGATATTTATATATATAAATATTTAATTATAACACTTGACATAATAAAGTTTTGGGATAAACCCTAGCAATAATGATATATAATAAAAAAATAAATAAACATAGTAAAATCAATACATTAGTTATGCTCAAAATCTAAAATATATAGGGTGTACCAGAAAAGATTGGTCAACTTTACAGTTTGTTACTCTATATGTGGCTATAAGAATAGGTTTCTTGGAATATTTTTTTTACTGTCAAAACTTTGGTTTTACATGGTTTATTTATAAACTACCAATATAAAATAAAAATAAACTATACCAGAGAATTTCTTTCAAAATTATCTTACAAAAAAAGGGATCACTCCCTTGTTTTGCAAAAATAATCATTATCACCACTATTTTTGTCTTATTATGTCTAAAATCCTAATTTTGGTGTGACACATGTATTTGTATGTAAATTTGTCAGGGGTTTCAATAAATTAAATTATTTTTTATTGAAGCGCAAATTTAATGATGTTATCAGACAAATTAGACTGTAAAAAACATTGAAGTAATAATTTATTTATTGTTGAATACTAATTAATAATAAAATTAATTCAATAAAAATAACTGAATTTATATATTTTTTATGTTTTTTTACAGTCAAATTTGATGTATTTTTTTTCATAGTTTACAAATAAAACATACAAAACCAAAATTTTGACAATAAAAAAAAATTTCAAAAAACCTATTCTTTTAGCTAGCTACATATAGAGTAACAAACCGTAGAGTTCACAAGTCTTTTCTGGTACACCCTGTATATCTTACAAGATTTCAATGTCAAAAGAGCCCAGTTTTTTATGTAATACATTGCTTTTATACAGTTAATAAATTTATTTTTTTTTTATTATTATAATTAAATTAATTAAATTATATATATATATATATATTATATGTTTTTCTTAGTCGAGTAAAAATTACCATGCTATTTTTTTAGTTAGTTACAATATTGTTTACACATTAATAATAAATTTTAAAAAAAAATATCTAAATTTTGCTCAGTTATACAATCATAAATTTATAATTTGGTAATATATTAATGACATTTTAATTCATAATAAACGCATAATAAAAATATTTGTATGTACAAACATACATTCATATAATACATTTTTTATGCATGTGTAAATGTGGTATTCCTATGTGTATTCTTCAATAATTTTGTATAAAAACCCGAGCCCCCTGTTTTTATCATTAGTGTGCACAGACTTTGAGTTCAGGTTTTGCCAAAAAATATTAATTTATTAGGTGAATACACCCCTTCCTTCCAATCAATTTTATTAGTTTTCATAATTATATCAACTAATTACCTAATTAAATATCATACACTCCAAAAAATTAAAATTAAAAGTTTCTTTGTAATCTTCAATCAATAATTACCATAGTCTATAAATAAATAACTTGGATAATTACAATCAAGCCAGTATAATATTTGGTAACACAATTGTAAAAAATAAGAAGGAAATTGTCAGTGAAGTCGAAATGTATCAACTAAATTTTAAATTATGGAAAAAAAAAGTAATCACAATTTTAAAATTCATAAAACATGTACTTACTGTTGTCATATGTCAACATAATAGCAAAAAAAAATTTGTGTATGCAATTTTCTGGTAGTGCTCAGGCATGCTCTGTGCGTACATCTATGGTTTTTTTTATTAATATTCCTATGAGCACTTGAAATTTTACTATCATTTTAGTTCAGGACTATGAAACACCTATTTCAAATTTAATGATACAGGTTTAATCGAAATTGTCAGTCTGTTGTTATGAAAAATATGAGTAAAGATTGAATTGTATTGAAAAAATTTAAACTTTAAACAATAGTAAAATTAAAAATTGATAATAATATTACATTAATTACTTTAATAGTACAGTAGAAACTCAATTAACTAGCACTCTCTGTTATCTGTCATCGGTTACCATCTTACTTCTTCATAATATATGAAACATTGCTGCACAAAAAGCTTGTGCCTCATAAAAACAGAAGAAGATGATGAATTATTTTGTTTAGTATTTTTTAGTATGGTATTATTTTTGTTATTATGTATTATTATTATTATTATTATTGTTTGCAAATACACGTAAAATATATACATTTATTGAAAAATTTCTGTTAAATGTCATAGTTCCTGTCCCATGACTGATGTTTAATTGAGTTTCTACTGTAAGTGTTATTTAATAATAAAAAGGTTACACCAATCATTTATAGAAGGATCATCAGTATTAGGCATTATAGGTATTATGTAATACAATAGGTAGGTATAATTTTAAGTAAAAATATGTAGCAAGTAGCATATAGTTTACATGAGTACTATTAATTAAAAATAATATTAGTTAAACATTAATATGGTAATATTAATAACTACAGTTATATGTTTATTCATTTTTGTTAGTTGTTTTTTTTATTAAATTTGTTGATATCAATCTATTTTTTAAGTTTAAATGATTAATGTTGTAACCTTATTCAACTTAACTAGAAAAAAACATTTAAAAATAAAACACGTACATTGGTATGTAGTTTTAATAATAGTTTCCCCCTTGTAGTTGGTTGAACTTGATTTTTGTCATAGCTTCTTTGAAATTAATTTGACCATTTAAAAATAAACAATTAAAAAGAATTAAAAATAATTATACTCACCAAATTAATTTTTTTCTAGTAAAATATTAAAATACAGTACTTTTATTTTGACTTGTTCCAAATTGCAAATTGAACTTCAAAATAATCTTATTAATCAACCTAGCATTCTAGCTATTATAGCGTTGAAATTTGACTACACAGTTTAATCCTTATTTTATGGTTTTCCTTGAAGATAGCAAACTAGCATAAAATGTTTAAATGTATCCAACTAAGTTCTAATTATCTAGTTAAAGATATTTTTAGTTAATTTAGATTATCTTAGACACTAAAAAATATGGCTGGTACAGTTCTATGGTGTAACTGGATTGTAAATCAAGTTTGGTAGTTGTTATCAAAATATGAATAATATTGATAGGTATAACAAGTCAGTAATGCATATTCGGTATTGCATATACATTGAAACAAAATTTATTGATTCACCTGATATCAAAAAATTAAAATTTGTATAGGCATACAATAATAATAATATGTATTTTAATATAGTTTGTACAGCTACCTAGCTTAAACATAGGAATTAATTGTACATTGTCTTTAGCAAGTATCCAACTCACATGTGCAATAATAATTAAGATTACTTATATGTTTTATAAATTATTAAATTAAATTCAAGATCATTAAAAAAAAACCAGTTATGGCATAATTATTGTATTATAATTTTAATTGTTAAAGCAATTTTACCAAAATAGACACTGTATTACTGAAAAAAAATAAATATTTTCAATGGTCGGTAATGTATTATCATCACAAGTCTCACTGTGGTTTTACCAAATCGGTAACATATATTATAAATATTTTTTAATAATCGTGAATCGGCCTTACCGTCTGTATGTAGTAGTTGTAGCGAGCCCAAGGCCTATGTGATTGTGCTCGTACGATTTATTTAATGACGGACCTTCGCCGACGTCTGCTGGTGAAAGGATTTGGAGATAGATAGTAGACACGGTTAGAAGTTAATACAATTAAAACTTTATTTGGTACAACTCATATAATTTAGAAAATATCACCTAAAAATCACATAAAAAATGGACCAGAGGTTCGTCCGCAAGGGCATGAACGTGGACCGACTTAACATGAGGCGGTAGTGATGATCTAAGATCCATTACCGCTCTGCCTTTTGGTGTACACTAGGACCCATATATTTAATAAATAAGGAAAAGAATAAGTAAAAAGAAGATGGTTGGCGCGTGTCGAGGTCCTTTGCGACTATCGGATAGTATATTATTAATGTAGGTATCGTTCCCGACGTGCTTGTAATACTATATTGAATGGGTTATTTACATAGTGATTATCAGTTATACCCTTTATTTCTTGAGAGCTTTTACAATTTTATCACTTGAATATTCCGGTGTAATACATAAAACTGTCGGTGTAACGAAATTCGAGTGGAATACACCACTACTATCCCCCCGCCCATTACTTAAAACTAGAATACCTTGTTAACGGGTTGACAGAAATCGAAAATTTCAACACCAACATTTATTTTAAATAATACTTCATCTATTTAAGGCATTTTCAAAAAAGGTTGCCATTTGAAAATCAAAAGTAGATAAGTTGTTTCACCCCCTAAAATAAGGGGTCCAATAAAATGATTACGTAATATTTTAGAACTATTTGTTTATAAGTTTTAAAAAAAAAAAAATTCGAAAAAGTTAATACTTTCCGAGATAATGAGTGTTTACAGTGAATCACTCTGTATATATTATACGTTTGAGTTGTATATTACAAACATATTTAACAGTTTAGTTTTAGTATTCAGTTTCATATGTCTAAAAAAATCTTAACTCAATAATTTTAGTTTTGGTTAGGTTTTCTTTTCAATTTAAACATTATATAATAATGTATTATATGCTATTTAAGTATTGGCATTGATTTTATAATAACTTTTTTTATAAAATTAATGTTATTAGTTATAATTTTATAAATATGAATCTCTTAGATTTGTTTATTTTACTTCAGGATTTAAAAATAATTACCCTATAATATCCTATCTTTCCAACTACTTACAACTGTAGCCTTAACCATAGTTCTAATAAAATAACTTAATATGTTTAGTGAATTTGACAAGTATCAAATATCTGTCAATGTTAAGAGGCCAGCACAGCAATCTCCTAATCAATTGGCATCTCATCGTAGTGATCAAACTCAAACCACAACTCCAATTACATTAACTCGTCCTCGTGATGGTGATGGTTCTAATTCTGGCAGTTCAACACAATGGTGTGATGTATATGACACACAACTATTGCAACCAGGTCGAACATATCAAGTTCTTGTAAAGACAGTATCTGGAAAAGTAGCTTCATGGCCAGCTTCAGTGAATGTTACATTAAGTATGTCTGTGTTTTTACATATTAAACAACTATTAAAGTTTATAAGAAAAAAGGTGTATTTAACTAATAATTGTTGCTGTGATACTTGCACAGATTACCAATAAATACACAAAAAAGTACCTATATTATAAATAATTAGGACTTCTATTAAACTAGTCTCAAATCTGCTTATATAGTTCAAAACTATCTTATTAAATATATATTTTCCAGGTTATAATAATGGGGGAGTACCAATGTAAAAAACAATTACAAAAATAGTGTAATTGTATTTTATGTTTTTTTAAATAATTATTTTCTATACATTTATTTTATAGAGCCATTGCCTGTGTTGGATTTGAAAATTATTAGTAGTGGTAATTCTAATGGAAATGAAGATGGAGGTGGTGGTATATTACAATTGACATGGAAGGCTGATTCTATGAGTTGGCAAGATGCATATCAAGTGAGCTATGCTGAAGTGCTTACAGGATCTTTGTCATCTTCTTCCTCCGCTTCAGAATCTTTAATTGTGTCTTCAGTATTATCATTGGGAAATAATCAATCACAAAATATTTCTTCACGTCAACAATCTGCTGTTGCTGCATCTGCGCCTATTACTGTAACAACATCTACTGATAGTAATGTTTTAGTAGTGCAAGCTACAAGAGAGTCAATTGAAGATCCATCAACTCCAATAGAGTGTACTTTGGAATCTTTATTACCTGGTCGCAACTACTCTGTATCTGTCCGGTCACTGAGTTCAAGTGTTGCTTCTAATGACACAATTGTATATCACACAATGAGTAAGTAAAATAATGTTTATTGTTTGTAATACATTTAAAATACATATGTATTAGATTAACTATTTAATTTAATTTAAAAAAAATTGTATAGAACCATCAGCACCAATTATTGAAGATTTAAGGCCAACGTTGGATTATGGATTAAATGTATCTTGGAAAACAGATGTAAACAGTAGACAAGAAAATTTTCAAGTGGTGCTTCGTCGCAATGATACTGGTTTGTTAATAATAAAATAACAATAACTAATCAAAATCATGTTTACATATTTGTAATACGCATGATTAGTGCTTATGTCTATGTCATGCCATTCTTATCTGACTGTTCATGATTAGTAATAATTTGATTGTTTGAATCCAAACAATTTAATTGTACAATTAAATACACACATGACATAATATACTTTTGAACACTTATATTATATAAATATATGAGTAATTACATACTAATATTTAAATATTATTAAATTAAAGATACTCAAAAGTTATTTTTGGAATAAAATATGTACATAAATACTTAAAATGTAGAATATAATAATTTTTAAGTTACTTTGCTTCTCATTTGTATTTGTTTGGATTTAATTGTACTTGATATGGAGTTTGATCAGATATGTCACCTTAAATCTTAAGAAATAAAAACCATTAAATCACCAATTATATTTTAATATCAATATTTATGAAATTATGTAATATCATGTAAAAATAATTATAGGTTATTAAAATCATTTTTCGATTTATTATACATTTATATATATTATTTATATAGATGATATACCAACAGTAAGAATAACCAACGAATGGCGCATGGGTTTAAGAAATTTATATCCCGGAGCGGCTTATCAACTCAAAGTTTTTGCAATAAGTCATGGGCTTTTGTCTGAACCTCACGATTATTTCCAAGCTGTTTGTAAGTTTATGATTAATAATAATTACTACCAATTACTTAAAAAATATATTATTTAATGACTGACATATAATAAAACATAAAATTATATTTTGATTTTAGTTCCTAGACCTCCTACTGACCTTCAAGTGGAAAATATTACTGCTGCCTCAAATATGGGATCAAATTCTGTTTTATTAAAATGGAATGGGCCCACTGGGGAAGGACTGTTTACTGAATATTCAATTAAATATCGTACTATTGATTCAAATGGTGGCCAACAACCATGGATTAGATTGCCTGGAGTACAAACAACTGAAGCAGAAATCGCAGATATGATGGCTGGACAGCGATATACTATACAAGTTAACACACAAACTTATGGATCTCTAGAATCACCATATCCACTATTGGTTAATTATACAATACGTTAGTACTTCAAATTGTTTATTATTATTATTATTATTAATTTGTATGAGGATTATTTAAATTTAATTTGGTTATGTATGCATTTTTTCTATTAGGTCCAAATCCTGTGAGTAATATTGCTTTACTTGTAGACGCTACAAACTTAACTATACAGTTTCCTCGTCCAGAAGGTTTAATAGATTATTATTCTGTTGAGTACACTCTTCTTAAGCCACCTTCACAAACAGATCAAAATCAAACTTCTGCTCCCATAAATTGGACTACAGCCCCTACTACATGGACAACTTCTAGCGGATGGAAAAATTTTACAGATTCTGGTTATTCTAGTGGAATCGCTATCGTCAATTTAGGTTTAGAAGATTTAATTGCAGGCGCTGGTTATGCATTACGTGTGCGTACATGTTCACATTCTATGTATAGTGATCCTGTTCATTTAGAAGCACATACAAGTAAGTTAATTGTATAAATTACTTATTTGAATTGCATAATTATAATAAGGTTACTAATAAAGTAAATACTAGGGCTTTTGAATAGGGTACTAAAAATGTGAAAAAAGGCAGAAAAATCATTTAATTTTTGTAAAAATCAATTAAAAAGTGTAATAGATTAATGTAAAATTTTACTAGTTAGTATTATAAAAAAAATTAACTGCTATATTTTTACAAAAATTTTCTTTTGAAAAAAATGGTTTGTACTTTAAATATTTTTGTTCATAGAGAATAATCTTTTATAAAAGTTAAATTAACTTGCTATACCAAATATTTAATACAATTTGATAAATATCATCTATAATAAAACTCATTCAAAATAATTTTAAACATAATATCAACAAGTTTTTTCATAAGCTCTTTTCGATTTGTACTATTAATATGTATTTTAAACTATCAGATCAATTGAAAATTATACATAAAAAGCAAAAAGACATATTTATAAATAAAAAAAAAATTCATTCATTATCTTAGATATTATATGAAACACATTTTTGAATACAAATTATTTTTCTGTCATTAAAAAGCTTTTGCTTTCAAATCCGAGCCCTAGTAATAACTATTAATAATATATAAATATTTTCATACAAATTATTTGGCTCCATAGATTTCTCTATATTTTAAAATAATTTTTAGTTCTTTTTGAGCATTTACATTTTATATAAATATGTTTATTTTTCACTTGAAACTTATCTAATTATTTGATACCTCTTAACTATAAAGTAACTGATCATATTTTTTTTACACATGTTATTCTAAATTTTTTTTTTTTTAATTTGCCAATATCATGGCAATATGTTTGTTAGTGATTTATTTTTTTTGTTCCTTTATTCTTTTTTTGGCATGTTTTACTTTATTCTGGTTATACACCAGAGAGAAATGTAACTGTTATAAACAGGTTGAAATACATAAACAAATACCTATCTTTTTGCTGGGACATTATTATTTTATCTATTATTATAGATGTCACTGTATACCATTAAATAATTAAGCATTATTAATATTAATATTTCAGTGCCATTGATTTTATCTGAAATATTAGCTGTAAATGATCAGCAGCTTGCTACTGATACATTAACTTTGCGCTATACACCTACTCCACAAACAGCTAGTCGGTTTGTCAAGTATCGGTTTCAATTAGCAGAAGCTCATCAACAATCATATACACTTTCCACCATGTATCAGACTGCTGCTACCACTACTTTAGACCCAGGAACTGCATTAAATGCAAGTAAAAAACCATCAGAATCGCCATTAGTTGCAGAGAAGTGGGCATCAGATAATGAATGGAAAGTTACATGGCAATCCTTAGTTCCTGGTCGTTTATATGATATAACTGTATGGACTGTGTCAGCATATGGTATTCTTAGTCAACCTTTGCGTCGTCAAGATCGCTTATGTAAGTTATATATTTAAATGTTACTTCAGAAATCAAGTTGTACTAAAATATGAATATATAAAAAATGTTACACAATACAACACAATAAACATTTTTTACTCTCAATGATTCTGGTTTGTAATCTGTTAAACTGTTATTTTTATTATTTGTTCCCAGATCCAGAACCCATTACTGATTTGAATGCTACACATATTACTCGTGATTCTGTACATCTAGTATGGACATTACCTCGTGGACAATTTGATGCTTTTGAAATCCAGTATTTAGATACTGATGCTTCAATTATTTCTACAGCTTCATCTGTTACTAGTTCATATTCATTGTCTTCATCATCCTCCGATGGAGGAGGAGGGTTTCTTGTACAAAACTTGACAGATAAACCATGGTTTTTAGTACAGGGTCTTCGGCCATATCGCAACTATACATTTACTGTTGTAGTTCGGGCTGGTGGTGGAGGTATTTTGGGATCTCTATCACAACAACAGTTAATAAATAGTGGCACAGGAGGTTATGCAGCTTCATTATTACTGAGACGTTCAGTTCCAGTTTCTGGTACTTTTAGTTCATTAGAGTGGGTTCCTGGTCGTTGTTCACGTTTTCAGGCAGTAGATGTACAACCTGGGCATCTAACATTAGAATGGACATTACCAGAGTCTGAGCATAATGGTGTTCTTTTGCGGTATGTAGTTTCGTGGACTGCTATATTATCTTCTTCATTGTTAGATGGCACACCTACATCTACAAATACTGCAGTTCACCTACAAAATAGTGAAGAAGAACATTTGTTAGGTATAAATAGTTTACTTAATAACAATGGGGGATCGTTAAATGGCCAGCAATCTATTGGATCTGAAGTTGAAGTCAGTGAAACTACTAAAACAGCATACTATGAGCCTTGGAGAAATAGAGCAACAGTGAAAGGTCTGATACCAGGTCGTCAATATATATTCAATATCAGTGGTGAGACACGCATTGGCCGTGGTTCTGTGGCTAGTTTGGAGCAACGAATGCCAATCCTTGGTAAAGTAACCTGTTTAAATATTAAAATGCCTGATACTCAATTTTACTTTGAAATGTTTTTTTTTATAGCACCTCCTAAACCGAGTGCCCAAGTAGTACCAACTGAAGTAAGTAGGACTACAAATACTATTCAAGTACGCTTTCGAAAGAATTACTTTGGTGATCAAAATGGTCGGGTTGTTGCATACACTTTGATTGTGGCTGAGGATGACTCCAAAAATGCTAGCGGTCTTGAAATGCCCAGTTGGCAAGACGTACAAGCATATTCAATTTGGCCACCTTATCAGGTATAATACATAATAAATTAATAATAAATATTTTTATTGTAAAAATATCAGATTTTAAGTATTTTTCCCTGTCACATAACTATCAAACACGTTTAAAACAATCGGTATATCTGAATATGCCAGTAACCCATAAAGAATTTTGGTAGAAAAATAGTTTTCATTAGTTGTTATTCAATTATGTTTTATGCTTAATATTTATTTATTATTATATAAAAGTAAATATTATTATTAAAATATTTAAAAGATTTTAATCTAAATCATATTACATTATAATAACCTTAAAAGATTTCCTTTAATTATATTTTCTTTTTTTTATTGTTTTATTATATATTGTGTTTTGTATTAATTAGTATTTAATTGAATATTTTTTATATTAAAATGTTGTACCAAACTTGCCGCACTCACCACAAGTTACACTTTTGGGGCAGCGCCAAAAAGTTCAAATTTGTTGTTATATCTGTTTATCTGATTATTATTTTTGATAATAAAAAATATATTATTATTATTATTATAATATTTATTTAAGGTTCTTGATCCATACCACCCATTTTCAACAAATAAAACTGTTGAAGATTTCACAATTGGACAAGATATACATTGTAGTACAAATTCATTAAGCCGAGGAAAATTACTTTCATCACAATATTGTAATGGACCACTAAAACCTGGTACAATATATCGTGTTAAAGTACGCGCTTTTACAGCAAATGATAAATTTACTGATACAATGTTCTCATTTCCAATACAGACAGGTATGATAATTACCATATTAAATCTATAATAGTTCTTGAAAAACATAATATATTGTTAATTTTTCAGACCAAGACAATGCCTCAGCTCAAACTTCAGCCACAGCTGTTGTATTGTCTGTTGTTGTAGGATTACCAGCCGCTTTTATTTTAATTGCTGTTTGTGCAGCATTAGCGACTGGAAGTGGCCGTAGTCGCTGGTTTTTGTGTGGTAGTGATAAAAGTAAAATAATGAAAAACTCAACTAGTGGTGCAAAAAGACAAGCTGGGACAGGTCAACGAAGAATTACAGGAGGAAAATTTTTAGATAATTCATCTGCTAGAAATTTAAATGGTGGCCGGGGTGGAGGCCGTGGAAGTGATATGATAAATTCCTCTAATGTTCAACAACAACAACAACTGTCGTGTGATTTACAAATAAGGCATGTACATTTATGTGTTTTAATTATTATAATTTTTGATAAAATATTTAATATGATTATTTTATTTTAGGACAGTTGGTAATTTTTTTTAATGTATGTAATAGATATATTATTTATTTATTTATTTTGTATAGCTTTAAATGCATCAGTAATACAATTATAATAACATAAATTAATATAAATAATATACATGATGCAATATTTAGTATTTACAATCAATGAACAAATTAATAGATTGTAAATAAATAATAGCAATATTAATAATACTAATAACAATAGAAATATAAAATCAGCAATATTAAATAATTGCAACAATTCATTAATTTTAAACAGGCTATATAATTACAGTCGCATATCTAAGTTCTTGATCCATTCCATGACCTCTGATGTTTCATGAATTCCTTTGTTACCCATGTAAAATTTCCTCTCCTGTATTCCATGATAATATTTTTTAAATTTGTTCTTATTACCACAGTCACATAATAGTAAAACTTCATGACTGGTTCGTAGCCTATTTACTACTGAGTACTTAAGCCTGGACAGTTTTATCCCATTAACTTTTTAATTGAGATCTAGCACCAAATTCTTGCTTATTATATTAGAGTGAGTCCATTCATCAACTGATTAGTAGAGTCAAATTGTATTATTATCAGTTTCCTAGTTGATGTTCATAGTGCTATAGTGGTGGTTTTCTAGATTTTAATCTGAAAGTGGGTCTATCATCTAACATTTTCTATATTACTGAGGGTTTCATATCCTTTACTTATTGATATAATATATTCATTATAAAAGTATTTGATTTGTATATATTTATGTACCCTAGTATGTAACCTATTTATTACACCAAAACCGAGTAGGATAATAATTGCAAATATACTTAAAGAATATTAATGTATTTTTAGATAATTTTATATTATAACTAATTACAAATAATAAAGAACTATCTTTGAGAAATATGAATATTTTTATTTTTTTGAAAATAGTCGGCCTGTAAGAGTGGATAGATTTGTGGAACATTATGCTCAAATGTCAGCAGACTCAGATTTTCGATTTTCTGAAGAATTTGAAGATTTGAAACATGCAGCGACTGCTGCTGCAACTAATGGTGGTACAACTACAACAGCAGCTGATCTACCATGCAATCGGCCTAAAAATAGGTTCACTAACATTTTGCCATATGATCACAGTCGATTTAAATTACAACCAGTGGATGATGAAGAAGGATCTGATTATATAAATGCTAATTATGTTCCGGTGATTAAAACCCATATATTTTAATAATTGATAAATATAAATTATCATTAGGGTAAGACCTTTAAATTTATTGCAAACTCTAACTGGTTTTTTGTACTTCTAACTGTGATTTTAATTTTATGGTATACAAATAATAAAAACAAGAATTGTCAGTATATTGGATTATATTATTCATTCAGACACTACCATAATAATTTAAACTTGAACAATTTTTATTTTAGGGTCATAATAGTGTACGAGAATTTATCGTTACCCAAGGACCATTACATTCAACTAGAGATGACTTTTGGCGCATGTGCTGGGAAAGCAATGCTAGAAGCATAATAATGTTAACTAGATGTGTTGAGAAAGGTCGTGAAAAATGTGATCATTATTGGCCATATGACACCCATCCTGTTTATTATGGTGACAATATATGTGTCACTTTATTAAATGACACTCATTATTCAGATTGGGTGATAACTGAATTTATGGTTTGTCGGGTAAGAATTTATTGAATTTAAGATAATTTATGTTAAGGTTTAGGAAATATAATTAATACAAATAATCCAAAATTGTGAAGAATATTTATTTAATTTTAATTTTTGAGTATAGCGAGGTATATATTGGTTATACTTTGATTTTTTAATTTTAATAACTTCTATTGGAAATCAACTATAGCAAATATTATATAGTTTGTGCATTTTTTTTATAATTAATTGGAAAAAATATACCCAATAACGATTTCCATTATTTTATTTTTACTTAGTTGGTCTTTGTAAATTTAAATCCAATTAAAAATAATCATACAGACCTATAAGTTTAAACAATACTTATATTTTCCTTTTTTAGAAGTGGTAAAATTGTTATAACATTCTAGGGATATTTGAGTTATTTCAAATTGTCAAGGTTTTTTAATTGATAGCACTATTTCCCCACTCAAACATTCTAGGTGGTGGCATACCTTAGATCATGTACAATGGTAGAGCTATAAGCAATAAAACGTGTCACCAACATATCAAGAAGGCATCTCACTTTTGTGTATGCGCGAAGTACTGTTATCAATCTTATCACAATCTTCTTAATAGAATATCATTGTACTATATCCACGAATGTATAAAACAGCTAGACAGCCGACTTTGATATTATTATTGTCGCCAACAAAATGGACACCATGCTTATCTAAGAGGTGAATGTTAATGTTTTACAGTATTGATAAGAAAAGATGTTATAATATGCCATGTGATAATATGCTATGCCCTATAAAGGGTTAAATATTATGTACATTGTACACTGTACAGTAAAGTTCTGAAATAGCAAAATAGCGAAATAGTATTAGTTTAATTTGTAAACATTCACCTCTTAGATAACGATTGGCAGCCATTTTGTTGGCAACATTATTTTATACGTACAGACCGTAGCAGACGGCTATCTAGTTGTTATATATATCTGTGAATGTAAAATATACATCCGAATATCCAATATAGGTTTTAATGGTATTATGAAGTGGGTGACATATGCACAGTAGCTACATACTTTTGATAATATCCACGATTTAAGATAGTATTATATTTTAAGATAGACTATCTTAAGTCTTGATAATATCATATTATATTGGCAACATATTCGTTTCATATGAGGTATAGCTGTAGCTCTATCAATTGTATATAATCTAAGTGGCATACTGTGCTGTTGGCTACGTGAACTTTGACGCGTTTTCATTGAGACATGAGTTCCTTTCTCCTGGAACAAAGTATCCCAACTTTTTATTTATAACAGTGGGACATCCATATTCAGCACTTCAGCTCTTTTTTGGTTAATTGTTACGTTTGATAAAATAAAATCTGTTATATTACATATAGAATGATCAAAAAAGAGTTATAAGACATTTTCATTTTACTACTTGGCCTGATTTTGGTGTACCAAGTCCTCCACAAACTTTGTGCCGGTTCGTCCGTGCTTTTAGAGACCGGCATCATGCCGGTGCAACTAATATAGTTGAACAACATCAACTTCAATTGCAACAACACCATCGTCCCATAATTGTGCATTGCAGGTAATATAAATTATTTTACATTTTAACCATATATAATAATATTTTACTTATACTAGGTAGTTAATAATTTATTTGTTTTATTTTACTGGCATACATTATATATTATATTTTAATAAAATCAGTAACGGCTTTGGTTCATATCGAGGTTCATATCCTAGAGGGAGAGAGCAATTTCATAGTCATTGTACATTATGGCTTAAGTAATTTCTAGTTTTTATGGTAAACATTTAGTTTCCTTATTAGTTCTATAGGTATCCAGAATAGTTTTGATTGTCGTAAATATTTTTTACAGTCGTATCATGTCCTATTAAGAAGAATTTATAACTTAAATAAGCTATAAATAGAACAGGTACCTATCTAATATTAATAAAATAAAGTGTTAGTCTGTTTATTTTTGCGTGTTCCATAACAAAGTTAAGAGCATATAAAATTTACACACAGAAGCAGATTAAAGGTTCCATATACACTTTGAAACCAGATTTCTGAAATTGTACGTGGGCACATTTTTATTTTTTTGATATAGCATGAACATTTTATCTCGTCATGGTTAGGCACCACAACAGATAAAAACTTATTTGATTATTAAATATTTCGTGTGGTGCAGCTGGTAATTTTAGCATACCTTATATTTTTTCGGTTGTATTTAGACATCCATACTTATTTTTTATCCACATTGCTCGGAATCAATTAGGTCATAGTATTAAAAGGTTAAATTTCCATTTTTTTGTCAATTTAGTTTGTCATTAAGGTAGGTTGCATAATGCATATGCGGGTGATAATGTTTAGGAGTAATCTGACCTATATGTCCCCTAATTTTCATTGCTGGATAATAAAACTATAAAAGCGAGATTTGGATTATTTACAATCTTATGTAAAAATAAACTTTGAATGAAGTGTATGACAGTAAATAATATATTCATAAAAAAAAAATAAAATTATTTAATATAATATTGCACATTTCAGCGCGGGGGTTGGGCGGTCTGGTACGTTTATAGCCCTGGACAGGGTTCTGCAGTCACTCAATGACCCCACACAAGTGAACAACTATATTGACGTTTATGGTATCGTGTATGCCATGCGCAAGGAACGCGTGTGGATGGTACAAACCGAGCAACAGTATATATGTATCCATCAGTGTATCGTGTGCATCCTTCAGCAGAGCAACGGCGGCGGTGGTGAACAGCAGGAGCTGCTTGACCAAGATCAACAGGATTTGGAACTGATGAATAGCGCAACGGCGGGCACCATGCTCGCTCACCACAACCGCGCATTCGAAGGTACGTCGTCGCTACTTGTGTTTAGCTCAGGGACGACAGCGTTTATTGTGCGGTGCGGCGTCCTATGGATAAACGCCGCGGTCACCAACGGCCTGCCTGCGGTGGTCGGGGGCTTTTGGTCCAAGCACAGCGGCGGCGGAAAAAAGTCGACTGGTGTCGAACCATCCGCCGTTGTTGCTGCCGCTCATAACACTGTTACCGCCTTAAACACAATTGTCACAACGAAACACTCCTATAACAAGCCTTGGTGGTCTCTGTGGTGGAGGCGGAAATCTGGGTCAAATAACATTAGTGATATTTATCGCCTATGAACAAACAATAAAAAAAAACCTACAGTATTGAACTCCTGTGATAAACTGATTAAATTTTAGTTTTATAATATTAGGATTAGGTATAGTCCTGCCAGAACAGGTTGATAGCAGTATAGAAGTGGTTGCAGCTGATGATGACATCTTTGATGGTTGAAACCATATTATATTGTTATGAAATAAAAGTGAGAAATTCATTGTGTGTGTTTTGAATGTGTGGTGTGTGTGTGACTAATACCCTTAACCATTGGACTGAATTTTTTTTTTTACTAAATATAATTTGTATACTCTATGTGTGTGACATAAGACATAATCCCCTAAGATGAAATCAAAATTAAAATCTCGTCCTTTGTTTTGTTGATAAATAATAATATTATTTATTAAATTGTAGTTTATAATATAAATATAATATTAAAATTTTTAATTTTTTTTTTTTATTGCTGAGAGAGAGAAGGATAACTTTTTAATGGTATGTAGAATATATGATAATAAGAGTGACATTTGTTTTTGAATTATGTACATATTGTCATGTTAAATTTAAAGGCACCATGTAGTAGTTTTTATTAAATTGAAATCCACGCTCTATGGGATTATTTAAAAAGTCATTAATATTAAAATTTTATAATTTAATTTTATTAATTGAATGAATAAAATAAAATTGAAATTAAAAAAAAAAATACAACAAAGTATTCATGGTAAATAATACAATAAAGTAGTACTTATATTTAATATGATGCCTTTGAATTCAACATTGTGATACTTAATGTATATGTACCTATTGTAATTAGTAATTTTGGTAAATATTTTGTAAAAAATGTAATAGTGGTTTTCAGTACATATGTCATAAATTTTCTTAAACCTAATGTAAACTAGGTTTTTTGAATTCAATTATTTAGTAAAAAGCCATGAAACTAATACAATTTTGATAATTTATACTTTATCTATTTATTTCAAGTTTCAAATATTTGTAAATTTGATCTATTTTTTTAAAAATTTTTTATTTTATTTATATAACTAGTTTAAAATGAACCTCCTAATAGTAGTTTTGCTTAAATTTGTTTGAGATGCTTGCCTTTGATGTCATTTTTAATTATTTTGTTTAACACCGCTTTGCTTTTTATTAAAATTTATTGATTTTTTATTGCTAAATTTCAGTAAAAACTCTTTACATTTTTAGATAAGCTAAATAATGAATAGTTATTGCAGTTGGAAGTTAAAAATAATTAATGATTGTCAATGATGTTGATTTGCATTATTTTACATATATTGATTTATGTTACAGATGATGAAGGTATAGCAGAATCAGGAATGTAATTTTATGAAGCAACTGAATTTTTTGGAACCATAGTATTTTTATTTTTTTATTTCTATTTAAAATAACCATTTTTCACCAGATATAGATTTACAAAAGTATTATATTATAACTACTTTGATTTAGAATATTTTATAATGTATTATCTTTAAAGTATTAATAATGACAATTATTATTATTGTGTTTATATATGTATTAATTATGAAGACTTAGCTGTATTATTTTTTAGAATGTTAATAGTAATTTTTGATTAAATGGAGGAAATAATTCAACATAATTTTTAATGACAAAAAAGTATTATTATTTTTATACATTTTATATTATATTATTTTCTTTCTGTCTTCTTTCTGTTAAAACAAATAAATAATTTTTTTTACTATACAATTTTATACACTATTGTCATAATTACAGTACCTATTCAAGAACTACCTATTGTTTTAAAACAACATTTTTTTTTTTTGTAATGTTTTATAATGTCCATTCAAAATAATATACATATTTTAATTTTTAGAAATTTTAATAACAATAAAACAATATACATGAAATATTATTATGATACAAATAAAAATATGTATTGATTATATTAATTTATAACAGATAATAGTATAATTATAACTTAATGGATAGTTCAGAAGTGTGGGTAAATGAAAACATGTAAATAGCACAACATATACATAAGCAAAGTTAATTTAGTAATTTTCTAAATATTCTAAACACTTGACCTACATAATTTAAGTGTTGGAATGTATAAAATTATAGAAATATGATATTGGGTGATATAGGTATAAAATATACCTGAAATGTCCTGTGAATATTAATAGTACAGATCTTATGAGTGATAATTTATCTAAATCTATATAACTATAGTTCTATGAACAGTTTAGCAATACTAATGATGCAATTTGCTTATAAATCTATGAATTCTATAAAACCCACCCTAAGTATATCAGCTGAAATATTGAAGTTCTGTAAAAATCTCAATTTATCTTTAATATTTTATAGTAAATCAATATTTGAATTTGTTCATAAGGGTATAAAATTTAAATGGGGGAAAATAGTAACATTATCTTCCTTTGTTTTTGGGGCTTTATCAACTTTAAAGAAGACATTAATGAGTCATTCAAATTATATTATTTTATTTTTTATTTCCTAACATGAGCAAATGTTTTAAATAAAATTGTCCCATATTTTAAATTGACCATCTTATATGTCCCTTATTTCTTTTTTTTTCTATACACCTATCTAAAATACCCCCACTCTATTACACCTTGTTTGTAAATTATAAACCCAGGAGTCACCTAGTTTCTATGTAAGTCCTCATTTAAACTAATCAGATTTCTGCAGCCTAAAATACTATCAATTACTTTGTTGAACACTGGTGTATCCAGGAAACTTACTTAAAATCTATACACACCTTTTTTTGTTTAATGTACTATAAGGAATACTAAGCATATGTTGTTATTTGAGAATCAAGTTTGCAGCGGATTCATCTTCCAAAAATAAAAGTGACAAAAAAAATGAGCCGCTTGTTTAAGAAATTGTGCGAAATAAATGTTGAAAAAAAATTAATACTTTCAGAGATAATAAATGTCTGATTGAGACTTGATTCCTAATCATACATCAACACATTTTTCGGGGAGGGGTCTTGAAAAATCATATGTATTTAAAAGGTATCTATTAATAGATACCCTTTTTTGATGATATTTTATTAAAATTCTATCAGTGTCTAGGGGGGTCCAGACCCCCTGAGCCCCCTCCCCTCCTGTAAATCAGCCAATAGTTATTATCTACCACTGTTTTGAGGTGTGGTAATGAAAAATAACATATCCACTTACCCCTACAGGGAATCAAACATGTCATGGGGCGAAGCCACTCTTAACCCGTACCAATTTCCTAAACTACAAAATATCACTTGAAACCGATATTGACAAAGATGCTGATTTAGTTATTTACCTATATTTTACCTACATCATGGTACCATGCAGTACCTACTGATAAGAACTATGTATTACATTTTTAAATAAATGCAATATGTACATTGTACTTATATTGTTTGATTAGTTTGAATATATTTTTAGTACTACTGTACTGTTTGATATGAAAATATTAATTACTGCATCACTGTATCAGTGTTAATGTCAATATTGTTTTCACTATTAACTCAAATGAATCCTATCATTCTTCTCCCATTGTACTTCTTAATTTATTTTCAATAAGTTTTAATTTTGAGAAGACTCATTCTGGAGATGGACTTGATACAGGTAAAATTAAATCAATATTTAACACTATTGGGTGTTAGGAAAGGGGGGTGGACTAATGGGGCATCTGCATCTCCTCCGGACTTCAACATTTCAAATATAATTTTATTTTAATTACTTTTTGTGGTTTGATTTTATTATGCCCCTCCCTAATAAATTTCCCGCCGGCGCCCATGCTTAAAATTATATAAATAGATGGAAACACTTCTTTTAATATATTTCAGTGACATACCTTGTATATACTTACTACCCATCAGTTTGCGTCAAATTGACGTGAAATATATTCTATATTCAGTAGTCCGTGTTTTGTTTAATTGAAAGTAAATGTATTCACAAGTTTTTGTAATTTAATTTTTACCACAATATTGTTCTTGTAAATTTAAATTTAAAAAACCAATTTTTAATAATTTATTAATAAATGAAATATGGGCAAATGTCACAAAATGAACGCTAATAACATACTAAATATAAATCTGTAATATAGTTTTTGGATTAAACAACTGATTTTTATTTAAACGACCATTTTGAGTTAATAGATAATAGATACCTTCAAAAATTATCTGAAATACATACCTATCAAGAAATAATAATGATGAATGTACTGATTCCAAAGTGCTTACTGCTTATAGATACGTACCTACTTATGTATATTTTAAATTATAATTAAAAGTAAATAAACACTACAGTTATCTAAATAAATTTAGGAAATATTATATTACCTATAATATTATACAGAATTTTAAATTCTAAGTAGAACGAAGAATAACTCATGGTTTTATAAAGCTGGGGAGGTACTTTAAGGAGGTAATTTTTTGATTTTCTCAGGAGTTTTATGTATTGGAAAATAACGGATGAACGGGAAAAAGGGTACAATATACAAAAACAAATTTTATTCAATATTATACAATAAACAAATATTATTAAAGAAAATGCATATGTATTCATTTTACTGTAATATGACATATATATATTGTTGACAGAGCAACACTATTAACTAAACTCCGCCCAGAATCGTTTTTTCGTAAGTAATGGTTTATCGTGACTTATAGTGACTTATACATTAAATTCCCGTCTGTATCCTACCTTCCCAACTTCCCACCTACAACAGTGGCTGCACCCACGAACAAAGTATGTCTGCCTTTTAAATAAAATAACTGATAATTACTGCACGACAATGTAAAATCTAGATACTTACTGGCTGTAGGTAACTGAATGTGATTTTTTTTATGGATTCTTAATTTTCTGGTGGATATTATTATTATTTTTTTTTATAACTTTGCAATTATTACTTTGAGAATAATTTTAAAAACATACAAATTTGTTCGAAGTCACCCCATTTTACGGCACGATAAATTATTATTTATCGTATTGGATTACATTTTAGCGGCATTTTATCGGTAGGTAGGAAGGGAAATACAATGTATGTTATAATGGACGTAATAATTTTTGGATTTGTTCTTGCATTTAGTTAGTTAGTTTGTATGGTAGATAGCGCCTCTAAATTCGATATGTGTAGTAATGTCACTAATAGAATTATAACTAATACTTCAAATGCGAATATTAGTAGGGATGGATTAAGAAGGACTGAGGAGAGATGATGTGTTGATTTCCTCCTCCTTCTTGAACTTTTTTTTTTTATACATTTATTAATTTGTTTAATGGTTTCTAGAGTTCATTGTGATTATTTGTTCGCATGGTCAAGAATTTTCAGTCTAATCTACTATAGATCTAATTTAACCTATAGGTCTAATCTAACCTACTTCATCAATCTTTCATTTCATTTATGGTGTGATTTTCTATGTATGGAGTGTATTACTTATTATGTATTGCTAGTGTTTTTTTCCTTCGCCGTTATTCATTCATATGTGCTCCTATTCACTATCCGTTTAAACAAATCTCAGATTTGCTCTTGAATACGCGACTCTCGATGAAAACTTGACTATATATACCTACTTAATCGTCAAATACTTTTTTTTTTATCGAATATAGGTAATACGTTTATTATATTATTATATATACCCAACATAAATTTGTTTAATTATATAGGCAAGTACTACAGTGGCGTACCCAGAGGAGGGGTAAGGGGCGCTAAGAGGCTACACCTCGCCCCATTGCCGTGTTCAACATTTAAAATACAAAAAAATAATATTCAGTGTACATTATTTGACATTGAAACTGATTACAAACATAATAATAATCTTTGCATGTTTGTACGATTTACTCAATTATAGGAAGGTACACACGGACAGACCCTTATTTACACATGTGCATGTGGTGCACAAGCACAGGGCTCCCAAGTTCTAAGCCTCCCTCTTCATATCTTATACGAAAAAAAAAATAGTATACTTTATAAATATAATTATTAATTGGTACGAATGTACGATTAAGTATTTAACGAGCGATTATTATTGAATACATACATATAATGTAAAAATATTTTTTTATAATTACCTATATTATGTATCTAATCATTGTCTGCATTTAAACGTATTAAAAGTCGAATACGTTCTTCTTAACACACAAAAAAAAAAAAAAAAAAAAATTGAATTCTATATCATTACTACAGACAGTCAATCATGATGTTACAAAAAAAAAAACGCACGTGCTTGAAGAAACTTCCAGAATTTGCAAAACAAACTAAGAGAAAGACGGACATACTTCGCAAAATGGGTAAACTACTGTTGTGGATGAAAAGTTGGGAATGTAGGACACAGAGGGGAATTTAATGCATATTTTTAAGCAAAGATTAATAGAATTACTAGAATAAAACGATTCTGAATTGACCTCAGTTAATAGTATTATTTTTACATCATTTTTACTTGAACGATTTTCGTCAAAATTTGATTTCCACAGAGTACCTACGAATACAAATTACGTACAAAATTCGTAAAATTAAAATTTCTATAAATTTCAAGTTTTTACGAATATTTTTAGCTGAATTACAACAAAAAACAAAATTGAAAATAATAAAAATATTATTTTCGAAAACTTTCCCGTTTTAATGATTCTTAGTTTTCCCAAATATTATGAAAACTACTTGGGAAATCAAAAAAAAGACCTCAGTAAAATACCATTTAGATTTTAGATAAAATATCCTTTCAAAATTAGAGCCATATTTACACATCGAAGCAAGATGTCAGATAGAAATTTTCATCACAGTATAAAAAATAAACATCATTGTAAAACTAATACACTCTTTGATGCACTCAGAATCTAAAACCAATCGATTGATTCATTATAAAACAAATATATATATTTTTAATACGTATTTATTTTACACAATAATAGACGAACACGAACAGACATACAATATTGCTCTTGTTCACTTGTTAATATTATTTAACAATTTACAAGTAAACGATATACTTGAAAATTGGAGGTGACTATTTTGTAAACCCATAATTGGTTATTTAAATCTATTAAGTATTCGTATTTGATATATATACACGAACATTTTGAAAAGCGAATATATGTCAAAGTTGATTGGAGTCTTTCTCTGTTTAGCCAAAGCGTTTCACGAACAGAAATCATGGGCCCCAGGGATAAATTAATTCCTCCTAATGTACCAACCCCTAGTACCCAGGTTCGCTTAGAATCGATTTTTCGTTGCTTACAGATACATATATATATATATATATATTAAGTTACCTTTAACAGTGACTGCACCCGTCACCATTATCCTTGGATAGATTTTTTAAATTTATTGGTCCGGTATTTTGGCATGAATTCTTTTGTTTCTTATCAATTGTCGGAGAGCGCTCCCGACCCCATGGTTATTTACCTCGGAGAAATCGGAGCAGAAATCTTATCACAAAAACGGTTGCATACTGTAGAATTTTTGTTTTTTTGTTGCGATTAGTTACAGTTCAGTTAGTCAATGAGGACATGTTATTTTTGCCTGATCCAATTTTTCACGGCTATACTAGTAGCATGCTTGTCTTTTTATTTGTTTTGAAAATTCAGCAAGTTTCTCCAAGCACGTTAATTGTTTTGTAACCGTCATGATTCATGATTCATTGTCTGTAGTAGTGATAAAAAATGTCGTGCATTCGTACCAATTATATCTTTAAAGTATACTATTTTTTTCGTATAAAGTAGGAAGAGGGGACCTTAGAATTTGGGAGTCCTGTGCTCGTGCACGGCATTTACTTGCGTAAATCGGGGCCTGTTCGTGTGTACCGCCTACAATACGTGCAGTACGTACTAATTATGGTTGAATATAAAGTTGTACAAACATACAAAGATATTATTATTGCGTTTATAATCAGTTTTCAATGCCAAATAATGTATACTGAATATTATTTTGTTGTATTTAAATTGTTGAACACGGCCAACGGGGTGGGATGAAGTCTCTTAGCTCCCCTCGCCCCTCTTCTGGGTGCGCCGCTGTAGTATCTGCTAATATAATTAAACGAACTTATGTCGGGTGTACATAATAATATACTACTATTTATCTACAAAAAAATCATTTTAATCAGTACCTATATTCGATAAAAAAAATAAAAAGTATTTGACTGTTAAGTAGGTACATAAATACGCACGGCATTCATTATGATCTTATACAGTATCTATCGAAGTAGTATACATTTATAGATATATACGCGTATAGGCAATTGTACACACAACAAATATGCGTATTACCTGCTACCATTTTGTATTTAAAACGAGATATACGTATAGATTTGGGCGATATTGTAATAATATAAGGGCCGATTTGAAAAAGAAATTTAAACTCCCGCCGACGGATTAACCATTTCGGCATTTCCGTCGCCAATAAAAGTTTCGTAAGCGTACATTGAAATAATCATAATAACAATAATATTATATTTTGATTGAACCGGCGGCGGCGGCGGCGCGGCAATCGATGCAAGTACCTATACATCAAATCCGTGTTGAAGTTTATTGTTGGTAATGCACTCTGATGATAATATTATGTTCACGAACACCCGATATTTATAATAACAACATCGAATATATCCATATGTATATGTAGGTACATGGGCCGGTGGTACTCGTTCGATTATTATTATTATTATTATTATTATTATTATGTTAAACCGTATATTATTATAATATTATTGTACGTAGGTCGTGCGTACAAGTCCCTCACCGGCTATTTACTCGTTATTATAATGACTGATACGTTTGAATTATTTATTTATTATTATTATTATTATTTTTTTTTTTTTAATTGCACCGTAAAACGACGTACAAGAGATTATTAGAAGCGTATAATATAATATGCGATACAGGAATAATAATAATAACGACGATGGCATCGCGACGGTTGTAAAACGAAATACCGCTTTAATCGAGGTATCGATTAATCATTAATACAATCATTATTACCGGGTACCTATACGTCCTGCCTGTACGTTGTAATACGCTGCGGCCATCGATTGTTTATGAAGAAAAAAAAAATAATAATAACGATAACGATAACGATATAATATCTATAAGTATATTGTATGATAATGTTATACGCGCGCGCATCGGTAATATCCATACACTAGTAAACGCGGGGGTATCCCGACGATAGAGCGAAAACATATAGCGCGAAAAATCCATCGTTTTAAGTTTCGTATAAACATTTCATGATTTTTTTTTTCAACTCTCGTCTATTTTACGCGCGTCGAAGGTATAGTGTACGTATAACATGCAAGGAAACGTTTTAAGAATTTTTTCTTTGTGAAATATTTTAGGATACAATTGGATATTACGAACGGGATTACGGGCAGTATAATATATATACATATGTATAACGGAAATTTATTGAATGTCTCTACAAACAACGAAATTCGGGGGAAATTAAAAATACGAGTAATCTCGATCCGTAATGAATAATTTTTAAGAAAAAAAGAAGTACGGGGGGGGGGGGGTTTCGGTTGAACGGATTCAAAAATCAGTCGATACGTATGAGAAAAAATAATAACATTTGTCGTATATTTTAATTTTAATTTAAAATATATTTTCTATAACTTTTTATTCGCTATTTATTGTTTCAACTAAACGTTTTGTATTCGATATTTCGTTTTCGATTTTTTTTCGTTTTCGATTTTTTTTGTTTTCGCCATTTCGGAGGTGAACCAAATGCCGGTGTACGTTATTTTAACGCAATACTATTATACTCAATCTCCGGTATCTTGCGCGTATTTTCGTATTGAATGAAAAACGAAAACTATTCGCGCGCGCGTACCTATCTGACGTGGATACCTACCGCCTACATAATAAACAATGAATAATAGTTATATAGTATCAATGTATAATGGTACTCTTATCAATATATTTCATACCTAGCGAACACCCCAATAGGTATTTTTCATAATAAGTATTGTGTACCAATACAAGAGTTATGTATTAATATTTTTCATTTAATATTGTTATCCGTACATACATATATATATATAATTAAATTAGATAATTAATAATATGTCTATAATTTAATAGATTTGTATTAGGTTAATACATACAACCCACGGACTACAGTCTATAAGTTGACGGTCGTTAAGCCGTCGGTAAATTATTGTTATACTGGTGCCCACCCCACATGGCATAACAGCTGCCTAATAGAAAACAAAAACAAACGATAGGCGAAAAAATAATTTGTATTGCGTATACGCACGCTAATATCGATCCCCACGCCTCGGCACGTCCCTTTTTCGTGGGTTTTGTCGATCAGCCGTATTTTAAGGCGGGCGTGCTCGGTAAATAAAATGTCTCGGGCAACCCCGAACAATTATGTATGTAAAGACGTAGCAAATGTACCTAGGTCCGAAGCTATCATCCGTCCGGGACGAAACCGAGAAATTTGCTTTTACAAACATGCGAACACACTACAGTGCTGTTGTACGCCAATGCATATGTCGAACAACTCGCAGGACATTATAAGGCGCCTTAAACGTTTGAGGCCACGTACGACTTAGTTTCAGTGACTTAGGCTAAGGGTCGGGGCTATATGACTGTAAACACTAAAACAGTAAATTGTATGATGTACGTACCGACATTATTCATATGCCGCTGGTACACTCGCGCATATAATATAAATCATTTTCGCCGTTCGTTTTTATTTTCTATTAGCCGCAGTATACTGTGTGTAGTGGTATTTAAGTCATATAAAATAATATTAGGTAAAATATTAAACATATTATACGTTTTAATCAATTTATTGCCTGCACTTTTATTTTATTAAATCGTATTAAAAATACGTAGATTATATGAATTAAAAAAAATTATTTTTTCCATATGCTTGTAATAAATCACTTATAAATAGTATTTGCATAATATGTTGTTTAAATATAATATATATATATTATAAATAATATAAAAACTTTGATCTTATATCAGTCATAAATCATAGTCTGCAGATACGAAAAAAAAAATACTTGACGTGATTACAGTTAAAGCGCGATAATTATTTTATAAACCATAAACCGCTATCAAAAAATATGCTCAATTACTTTTCCGCATTGAAAAATGTATTCTAAATTTCAATATACGTTATACCCCCCCCCTCCTTATTGGATTTTTCTTCTGATTCACCAAATACGTGTAATAATTGAATTTAAAAAAATATACATGTAACATAAAAAAGCTCAAATAGGGACTTAAATCATTTATTATTATGTATCCTATTGAATATATATATTTTAAATTGCTTTAATATTGATACGTTGATGTAAAAAAATAGTGAACCATATAATGGCATACACAAATATTTTTCAAAATAATTTAATGATCGAAATAACGATTTACTTAATATTCGTTATGGTGACTTCAGAATACGATTTTGAACTGGATCACAATACAATATGAAGATATATTTAAATCTATTACGGTTTTAAATTCTCGTGTATTGTGTTCAGAAATTATTTGTAATTAATGTTTCGCTTGTACCATGGGTACTTTAGTACTGTTTGAAGTACTAGGAAATTTTTGAACATCACATCAAGCAATGAATATTTAATAATAAATAAAATACAAAATGAACAGCGACAGTCAGTTATTAGAGTGGCGAGTTTTCCCCCACCGAATTATCACTGTTAAAATATTTAATTTTTTAAACATTTTATAATAATTGATATAAAATATTGACGGTTGCCGAGTTTTATTACATTTTAATTTGAAGGGATATTTTAAAACCCGGTATTTTCCGTGAAAACATGGAATTTTAACATACAAATGATTGAAAGTTTAAACCCCCAAAATTACCGCCATTAATATTAACGCCATACATAAATACAACATTTCATCTTTCTGATTTCATTTTGATGTATGTAGGCGTAGGCGTGCGCACAGGGGAGCAGGGTGGGTAGCTGCCCCTCCTGCGGGTTAAATATTTATTCCAGATACTGTGAACTTTCAATTATTAAAATAAATTTATAATTAAATTAATGATACATAAAATTAAAATACTTCCATCACTTATTCTAATTGAACTAATTAATGAAGTAATAACAAAAATAATATTCAATTATATTACATACAATACGAGTATATGTATACTGCCCCTCCCGTCAGCAAGGTCTGCGCACGCCTATGTATATAGGTAGTAAAATAACTAAACAAAATATCCTCTTCTCACAAAGCGTAGTGAAATCAAACCGAAATAATGTTATTCCTTCAATCAGCTTATGAAAAAAATGTAAGATCGTTTAGTCTAGATTCTAGATTAAATGTGCCATTCAATGACATCGCGGATGTGCCGCTAAAGGCACGCGAGCTACAGGTTCGTCACCCCAGGTCTAGAGGGAGATATATAAATGTCCAAAAGTAACGGGGAAAAGATATATATTGCATAAGTTATAACAGATACCACATACAGTGTAACAGTCTCTTTTTTTTGTGAGAAAATTTGACAAAATACGACGAAGTAATAATTTTTAAAATTTAAAATTCCAATTCCTAAGTTCGAGTTGCGTTTGACATATATTAATTTATGCCTTTTTTTTATAATTTTTTTACGTAATTTTTGTTCCATAATTCCTATAATTTTCGCCTATTTTTGTAATTTTTAAATTTCGTGTTTTTTTTTAATTTGACTTAAGTCTTTTTTCTCTGGGACCAATAAAATATAAACCAGATACAATACGGTGCGATAGTTTCTATTTTCGAGGAAAATTCAACATTAACACAATATTATAAAATAATTTTCTGTCACCTTATTATTATTTTTCATGACATTTAGTGTTTATAAATGCACATAGTAATATAGTAAATCAAAATAAAGATGATTTGTTATAGATTTAAATCAAACATCTGATATAAGTTTAATTTAATTTAACGGCTAGAATTTAAGGCCAGCGAATTTGTGGTTTTGTCGGTATAGCAAACACACAAAAAAAAAAACATAGGTACCTACGCAAACATATTTAAAAATTTTAGCATTCAATATTCAAAATCCTATGCGGTCACAACACTATGATGGTTTTCAATTTTTTAATTTCTTTTATATACGAATAGGTACGACTGGTACGAGTAAATAATATACATATAAAATAACAATAAACATTGTTTTTATGGAAATGAAGAAAGAAAACCGATTAAATTAAAAATATTGGCGGACAATGTCTCGAAACGCCGACGCAATAATTATTCTGTGTTGCGTGTATAACAATAATATTATTAATAAGGTATATTGTCCTGTAAAAACGTAAAATATTTATACATTAGATCACTCTCGACTTCATAAAGTCTCAATAATCGCACCGGGTTTGACTCGTAGTAAATAAACGCAGTCGTTATACATAGGTACTTGTTTACAAAACACTTTCAGTTAAGTTTATACAGATTAAACAATAGTACAATATACCTACGGCTTTACGAAATGATGAATACTCGTTACAGTCAATCATTATAATATTTCGTATATTCGTGCTAAATAATTTTGATAAGTAATAAAATTGGTTTATAAAATATGTATTGTTATGTATAATATCGTTATGAGAAGTACACGCCTTATTATTTTCTATTTTAATAAATGAAACTATAATATTATACGTGTTCGATTGCTAAATAGCGTGATGGATAGCACAGTTATGATATGCTGTTAACAATCTCAATATAAATTGGTTTAAACTGCGGTACAATAACGGTTCTAGACCATATTATATTATGATGTCCATAACAAAATGTCCAAAAATGTAAAAAAAAAAAAAAAAACTAAGTCCATCGCCAACCCATGGTATGAAACGTGTGTACTCGATTATATGTCCAATATTATTAAATGGCCCGTGGTAAAATGTTTAGTCACAGTAAATATCTTCAAACGTACGTTATATTTCAATAGAAGTTCCACAATGGACGGAGTTAAAAAAAATAAAAAAAAACAAAATTCTTAACCGTTTTCATTTAATAATATTTTCCCTGCAATAATATATATTTTTCCGACAGCGGTTTTTTTTTTTTTTTTTTTTGTTATCATGGCATTGTGCTTTTTGCGTTAATTGTATCTTATTTTTATTACACGGTATAAATGTATAATATAGCGTACATACTCGGCGGTTGCCAAGAAAAAACCTATGTATATATTATAAATTGTACACGTTAGTCAAATAATTTATTATTTTCGCTGTATGGTTCAGTAAATATTTTATTTAGAGTATAGAAGAAATTAAAATAGTTAATTCAAATAATTACGTTGGCGGAAAGGAAATTTTAATTCATAAAAACAAGTATCGTGTGCATCGAATCCACGTTACTTATACTATATATTATATTTTAAAGAATATATAAAAATTGAACAAAAAAATTAATTTATTAAACGTTTAAAATGGCTTGTGTTAAATCCCAGTTTCGTTAATACCCTCCGTGACGCCCTTGGTACATTTCACATGCACGCCATTCACCCAAATAGGGAGTGTTTATAGCCCTTCCCATCTAAACACAGTCAAGCCCACCAAATCAAGTTCTTATCAAGTAAATACAAGTAAACATTATGTTTCATCAATTGTATAGGGGGTTAAGACCCTCTCGATATATTTGGACTATATACGCCAAAAAGGGTTAAAAATATATGTATCTATCTATTACACAATTTTAATATTACCTACTTAATAGTAGACATTGAAATATATTATATTTTTTAAATATTCCATTTTTATGATACAATATTTGTATAAAGTCCACTTTTTGTCACAACTTCTCCACCGAGTTTCACGGCGTAAATAATACCACAGTATAGAGTATAGGTTCCTAAGAGTTTTTGATAAATTATTTTGTTTTCTGCAAATATTTGTTAATATAGTCCAGTTAAATTAGGAAAAGCTCATGAATTAATTCCTCAACAGTTCTGGTATATAATTAGTTCATGTCTGATGAACATACTAAACGTCCTGAAGCCTACCCCCTGTGATTAGCCCTCATTTTCAAAAGGGGTGTTTCTGACGTTCCCGCCGTATTCACTTATAATTTGTTACCCGTTAGACTTACGACTATAATATATAGAACCGATTATAATTTAATCTACTGTAATTTAACCACCTCAAATACGCTCCTAACTTTGATGTGCCCTTGGCAACTGCCTGTTTCGTCAATTGTTAAATCCAATCGCTACAAATCTGTACAGTCAACATTTTTTTTAAATAGAAATTTTAATGATAATCGACGTTTTAAATCAGTTTTATTTCAATTGTTAATATTGAAACAACCATTATATGGACTGATTTAAAGTCGAATAAAAACTAAATTAAATTATTATAAAAATTAACTTACAGTAATATATTGTACCTCAAACATACTTATTCGACACAATTTAATCGATTGTAACAACCAACACATACCATGACTTGAATTTACAATTTAGAAAACTAAATGCATTATTATATAAAGTTGCATTAATGTTGCAAGTTGTGTTAAGTTTAATCTTGCAACCTTGGAAATTTGCTAGTAATTATCAAAAACAATAAAAATGTATGGATGCATTTATAATTTGTTGGTTAAGATAATATCTTAACATGTGTAGTCTTCGGCTTACTAACGCACGATAAAGCAAAAGAACGTTACTTAGAAAAATCAAAAAACCACGTATACAGTTTTCGAAAATATTCTGGTATTTAAATGTTGTTATTCGTATTTAAATTCCACATAAAAGCCACAATATTTACATTCCAAGTATATAGTAGATAAAATGTTACAGATATATGGATATGGGCTTTTTACTCGTGTATACACGATGATAATTATATTAATATAGGTATTAAAGTACTTAATCAACTACCTACGGCTATTAAGCTAATTGAAATTAATATTAAATTTAAATAACAAAGGTAAAAAACCTATAAATGCGATTGTTTGATTGATTCTATTTTGTTATTATTAAGGTTGCTATCGTGATTGTTGTTATTACTGTTTCATACGTATCCTATTTGACCATTGAACTTATACAAGTATATTATAATTTGTAATAATATATAATTTGTTATAATAGACTCTCTCCTCCAGCCACAAGCTTTGTTTATAGGGAGTAAATACCAACTTGTAAGTTGTAATGTACTGTAATTATTAGACGCTGAGTAAATAAATTTCAAATTTCAAATAATCCTGCATAAAATTGTATAATATAACAGTGCACTTTGTATTTAATAAAATAGTAATAATTTAACACGAAATAATGTGTAATATCGATTTATTCCAAACAATCGTTTTAAATGGATAGTATATTATAATACGTATTTGCTTTTGAAGTATTTAATTGATAGGCGTACATCACGAATCAAACAATGCCTAAACACTTATTTTCACTAAAAAAATGTAACTCTGTCGTTGCACTCGGCTTTTACCATATAATACTGGTATATTGTATTCGTAGTTTTATTTGTGTGTGTTAATTTGCATATTATTATAGATACGTTTGAAGTACAAAATATATGTATGTACCTTTTGGTTTGTTTCTTTATTTTACAAACAAATTTGCAGGTTTATTATTGTTTCAAACCAGGCAGTGGTGTAGCTAGAGCTCAATCAAGAAAGGGGGGGGGGGTTAAAAATTGTAATACATCACGAGTTTAAATATTATTGTATTTTATTAACTATAGGTTAAAGTTGTGATTAAAATATCAACACTAAAAAATTCCAAAAATAGGTGATTCCCCCCCCCCCCCGTCACTCACCCCCGTAGCTACGCCAATACGACCAATGCAGACAGCTGCTGAAATTTGAATTTCCGTTGCGTTGCTTTTACGTATTATAATTAGAGTTTTAATCTGGTGTAAGAAGTTTGTTTTTAAAATTAATCTATTCTTTAAAAAAAAAAATATTTTATTTAATGGAAAAACTAAAATAAAAATTTGATTTAAGATGTCTGCAATTAAATACATCTAAATTTTATTTACCTATTTTCCGATTTTGATTAATAAATTTACATTTTTTTCCATTTTTAAACACATATTATACTTGACGGCCATCGATACAAAATACAAAAACGAAAACCCCGCATTAATCTGCATCTGAGTTAAGTTTATCTTTATTTTATATTATTGATTATTGTATAGAATTTTTACCGATTTGTCGTGCATGGTTTTTAGTGTATAAGTGCATAAATATTTCTTTATTTTTTAGTATATATAAATATTGAAACATGCCAACCGTAGTAATAATAACCAGGCATGTATTTGATGGGGAGATGATGGTGCCAATGTCCCTCAAAGCTCGTATCATAGTTTATCATCTAACTATCGTTGTTAAAGAAATACGATTTTGATCCGAGTTTGGTGACAGTCTGTATTAATAAAGTGTTTGTGTAAATTACGCATAACGCTAATTTTATTTTACCAATAATTACAACTTATAATGAAAATTGAATCATAATTGTTTAACATTTTTATCTACATAAAACAAAAAGAAACCTAAAATCTCGGAACTTTTAAACAATTATAAATAACTTAAATAACTGCATAATATTTTTAAAAAAATATACCACCTCTAGAAAATGATATCAGTAAGCATATTAATTAAACGTGTTAGTTCTTTCTTGATATTGTTTTCATAAAATTAAAATAAAAAAAAAACAAAATTGTTTTCACAGAAACCGTTGTAGCACAAATATTCTGGGTTTTCGATGTTTTATTTCGGCTCTGTCATTTATTAAAATAGTATAAAGTATATCAAAAAATTACTTACTCCATTAACCAACTAGATAAAATTGTCTACTAGAATCACTTTTAAGTTGACAATTATAGCAACATTTCTGGTAGAAAAGTTGTTCACGGACAAAATAATTTTTTTCTTTTTAAAATACACTTAATAGTTCATTTTGGGAAAATATTGGACTATTCATAAAAAATAAATAAATCGCTCCTCTCTCTCCAAATAAGGTCACAGATACGTACCGGACAGTGGCGTGCGTATGTGAGAGAGGTTAGAGGTTATATCCCCCTCCAAATTGGCTTAAAATACAAAAAAAATGATGAGTAATCCAATGACCAAATCCATATATATTTCAGACAAGTTATGAGGAAAATCTTGACGTATTGATTAGAAATTTACCTTTTCTTTTAGGATCCGGCTTCAAAGTTGGGTAGAGAAGACGAATTCACGATTCTCGTTTAACATACGCCCTTCCATTGATAATATCTGGGCATGCCACTGGTGCTTGATAATAATTGAATTAAAATATTGAGAATCTGTCCGAATCTTCCCTCGAAATCCTAAACGGTTTGTTCCGAACAAATTATAATACATTATTATCAATTACAACACGACGTATTATTAAACAGTATTAGGCTATTTGAGGTACTCATTTAACGGAGCAGGAGGGAATTATCGTGATTATTAATATCGATAACAGATGTAATATTCACTTAAGTACATCAATTTTTATTGGAATATAAACGTTTTCTGTTATTATTATTTTTTTTTTTGTAAATATTAACGCCATCCAGTAGTTTAACAGAGCGTGAAACAAGTGTATTTTAGATTTAGAGCGCAAACACCGAGCAGATTGAAATTCCAGCGCGCCGTGTTAAAACGTGTTCGTTTCGCAGACGGTATGGGGAGGGGAGGGAGACCGAAGGAATATAGCGTCCCGGGGCGCCATAAAAATGTAAAATACGTCTCGGGGGCTAATGGTTTGTAAATACGCGAAGTACGGACAACGGCGTACGCGAAAATAACGACAGGAGCGTATAATTATTATTACGCTGCCGCGGTGGATTCGCGCGCGGTCCCTCACCCGCGGTATAGATTTTCCCGGGCTCCTAAATCCGCGAATGCTCGTGCGGCGGCTGACGAACGTATGCGCGTCGCATAATTTATTATTACTATTTTAATCAGACCGAGTATACGTGGCGCGGTAATAACGCGCCCGCCCGCGCGCCCTCCGGCGTGACGCTTTCGTCTTGTGCGGCGCCCCCGGAGTTACATTATCCTGCCGGCGGCGCGACCGTTTGACGGGCCCGTAAGGTCGTGCGCGGAAGCCCGCGTGTCGTACCCCATGTGGCCGTCCGGCCGGCGATTGCCAGCGACCCGCGGCCCGACCGCGGGCGCACATGGGGCTCTCGTCGGTCGCCGAGCTCGCGCTTTACACCGCGTATATATATATATATATATATATGTATATGTATATGTATATAATACGTCCGTATAATATTATGTACAATACTCGTGTACATAATATAATACATACACGTATATACGTATACAGTGTGTACTCGGGCGGCGGCGGTCGAACGGGGTCCGGGGGCGGCGGCGGCGGTACGAGCTGTACATAGGCGGCAAAGCCATCCGCGTGACACTGCTGTGCGGTAGAGAGGACGAGGAGACGTGTATATATGTGTATATATATATATATATATATTTTTTTTTTTTTGCGGATGCGACGCGATGACGACGGCGGAGGGACGCGCGACGAGCGTGGCGCGGGGACGCTTCTGGCCTGTGCGCTTTACGTGAATGGCACGCGCGCGACAGAGCTTTCCCCGCCGCCGCCGCCACACCTTTAATCCCCAATACCGGCTCCCCGTCGCAGCCTCCTCCTCCTCCTCCCCCCCTCCATCGCGCCGACTACCGTCGCCGCCGCAGCGCGTCCCTGCCGCTGACTTAACCCCCGCCCCTAAACGGCTCTGTACTAAATCTGCGTGGCCCGTGTGCCGCCGGCGGCGGCTCCGCGCGCGCGGGGTCGTTATGATTATTTTTCTTGTCGCCGTCGCCACGCCGTCGTCCTCGTCCTCGTCGTTGTTGTTGTTTTTGTTGTTGTTGTTATTATTACTATTACTATTACTATTTTTATTGTTTACGACACGCACGCACATACAACAACAACAACAACAACAACAACAATAATAATAACAATAATATATATATATATATATTACACACACGCACATAGGCGCGCGGTGGCTGCGGCGGTGTACGCGTAACACGCGCACCGCCTGCGTTATTTGACAACATGGGCGTGCGCGCTCGTATGGTGTGTTCGGACGTCTTTTTGACCGGGTTCGCGATTAGCGCGCACCGGTGCACACGCGAAAATAATGTCACCCGGCAAAGGGGTCTAAGCGACGCTTTGGGTCTAAGCGACACGGCATCACTGTCGGACTGACGAATACATGTGTTTGCGTCCAACGATTTGAAGTTTTGAAGTATTGAAACATAAACGACACTTTTTATTTTGTCTCCTCGATCATACAGGGTCTAAACGTCAATGAAAGTTAATCAATAATGAGCATCCATATTAAGGACGTAGAAACAAACCAAAAAAAGTATTCAATGAAAAAATTACATATTCCGACGGAAAAAAAGTTATTGTCAACCTAAAAAAAAAAAATTAAAAAAATATGGTAAAATCACAAATAAATGTTTTTTGACTCTCCCGAAAACTGTGAAATGTGTCGCTTAGACCCTTTCGCCGTGTCACCGTCGATACAATAACAACAATAAAACCGTATAGGTTACCTACACCTATCGCGTCGACAAAAATGCGTATTAATTAGATTTTCACGCCGTGTATCTGTAATTGTAATATTTACAGAGCTCCACATTCGTCTTATTCGATTTTACTCAGTTGTTTAAACGTAGGCACATCTAGAGATAAGGCGTATAAAATTAGACTTATTATATGCTTGTAAAAATTAATTAATACTTATATAAATAGTTTGGAATTATTAGCAACGATTAATTTTAAGATTAACAAACGTATTTTGCGTAATACCTGTTCTACCCAAACCCTGCTACTGTTTTTTTTTTTAAATGTCTAATTCGCCAATCAATCGGATATTAACATTAATAAATAAGTATAATATAGATCCTTTTGTAAATAATTTTTATGAATTGAAAAGTAACCTATATAACTAAAAATAATACTTATCATATTAAGATAATTATTATTATTACAGTTTTCGTTTTATTATTATTATTTTTTTTTTTTGCTGTGGTAGGATAATGTATGTATGTATTTTTGTTTTTTTGGAGAGGGGGAGGTGCAGTTGATTTCTAAACCCTATTAGCATAATAGTTTTATGTACAAACTCTTGTGGGAGAAAAACATTTTTAAAAGTTTTGTCTTCGTGATATGTTACTTGAAAATTTGATTTTCCCGGGAACGCATCTCAATTTTTTGGTAAAAATATTTCCCCTTTGAAGTTTTTTCTGCTTTAATTACTGCCTCTACAGTTTGAAATTCACAACCATACTGACTTTAATAATAATGCATTATTTCATTTAACAAACCTGTTGGCCTGTTGTATTTATCAAAACATATAAGTCGTTCTTGAATTTCAATAGAGATAATATTGCTCTTTATGGATAACGTAATGGAAGCTAATAAAATAGAATACTATTCAGATATTTTTGTTTTGATATAATAATTTCAAACTTCACTTTTGGATTCTGAGTGTAGCAAAAAATGTATTGGTTTTAATAAGATGTTTATTATTTTTGTTTTATACTCTATATATACATATTCTACCAGAAATCTTGTTTAGATACACACGCGTGGCACCATTTTTGAAAGGGAATATTGTCCAAATGGTACTTTTGGGTGGTCATTTTTTGTTTTTCTAAAGGATTTTCATAATATCTGGGAAAAACAAAGATAAAATGAAAGAAAAACGGGAAATGTACGAAAATAATGTTTTTATTATTTTTAAATTTTGTAATTTGTTGTAATTCAATTAAAAATATTAATTCGTAGAGACTTGAAATTTGGATAGAAGACTTATATTTGCATTTTTTAGACGTGGTAAAATTTTCAAAAAATTTAGCTACTTTTGAGCTATTTATAGACATTTAAATTTTGCGAGTTTTGTACGTTATTTTTATTCGGTACGTACTTTGTGGTAAAATGTAAATTTGTAAGACTTAACAGAAATGCTTGAAAATTTAACAGGGGTTTTATTAAGAGTCTTACTTTGTGGTCAAAAAAAAAAATTGAGTTTAATGTTGTAATTTTTTTTCAAAAAGAAATTTTAATATTAAATTTTGACGAAAATCGTTTGAGTAAAAAATTATGTGGAATAAATCTAATTTTTCAAAAATTTTTTTTTGAACATATGTATATTGCCGATTTAAGAACGGTAGTGAATTGAGCGAACTGTCTTAGTTTTGAAATTAAAGCTTTTTGAAGTTCTGATATTATGCGGATATTATATGTTATGTTAAATAATTAAACATTGTTTACTGTGTAGTATGTTGGTCGTAACTGAATGGTTATACATACCTAGTTTCATCCTATGGTTCGTGAGTTCAAACCCCGTGTTTTTGCACTTATTTTTTTTCCTTTTATCTAAATAGGGAAAAAATAAATTCATTTATTTGTACATAGAGACCCAGCTATAGCCCGCTTAGACCATTTTAATCGACAAATACCCCTCGACTCGTTGTGCAAACTCTTCTACCAGAAATCTTGCTTCGATGTATCAAGTGTAACTTATTTTCTGAAAGGAAATTTTATCTCTATGGTAATTTCGGGAGGTCATTTTTTTTTTCAACTGGTTTTCATAATATCTGGAAAAAAAAAAACGGAGGAAAAACGGGAAAATGTACGAAATGAAGGTATTAGTTTAAAAATATTTCGGCCTTCATTTTTCTTGTGAACAACATTTCTACCAGCAATTTCGTTGCGGTTTACAATGATAGAACTTTTTCTGAAAGGAAATCTGACTGGAAAGGTACCTTTGGGCGATAATTTCCCCAAGAGTTTTCCCAGCAAATGAGAAAATCGGGAAAAACACAGGAAAAATGGGAAAATTAGTACAATATTAAACAAATATTATTAAGGACAATATTTAATTCCTATTTAATTATTTAACATAATATGACATTATATTGTTGACAAAACATCACTATCAACTGAATGCTCTCAGAATCGTTTTTTCGTTAGCAATGGTTTATCGTTGCTTACAGGTATACATTAAATTATCTATAACAGTGGCTGCACCAATGTTCATTATCCTAGGACGTCTTTTTTATACTTTCTTGTAATCAGTTCGTTTTAAATATACTCTGAGATAAATGTGGAGATAGATATGCTATCTATTAGTTACATCCACTTTGAGATGACTATTTTAAAAATGATCTTTCAGAGCAACTTTCTCATTAACGTAGGCCACTAAAAGCACGGGGAATTGTGCGAATGCACAGATTTAACTGCTTTAAAGCCAGCATCTAAGCCAGTGGCGTAGTTACGGGGAGGGAGATTATGGGCATATATCTCCCTCCCAAAAAGATTTGTCAACGTTAAATTATCCTAAGATAATTATTTAATGAAATCGTTGAAGTTAAGAACAAATTCTGAGCGATAAAATGATTAGTGTTATTAGAAGTTTAAATCGTGGTTTGTACCACTACGAGCGAAAAATTTGCATCTTTGTAATGTACTGAATGAAAAAAAGGGAGCAGTTTTACTAACCTAAAAATTATTTTCTGAGAAAAAACTGCTTAGTAGAACTAATAGCCTCTTCGCTACATTCAGAATCTAAATTATAGATTTTATGTGTACGGGGGACGCTCAAATGATTTTTACACCAGATAAATTATCTTTTTTCCACTTCAGAACAAATTTATAACCACGCCACTGTTTTTAGCGCATAGGTATGTACACCACATGTATATGTTAATATTATTATAATTTTGAGGTTCAGACCGTATTCATGAAAATAATTAAATAAATACATAATTTCGCAAATATTGACCTAGGTTTAAACGCGTATAATGAAGTGTAAGGCCGAACGTGGATGCGAACGAATTACGTACGTAAATATCGTCCACGTGTTTATGTTCTTGCGTTCAAAACGTATAGTATATTGCTAAATGGCACAAAGAAACAAGACTGAAAACGAGGAACTTTGAAATAATCTTGGCTAAGTAATTCGGAATAGTCGATTTACCCCAAACCAACTTTTCCACAGAAACCCTCTGGTTTGCTTATAGCACACACTCATTAGCTAAAGACTGTGTACCTGGCTTAGACATTACGGGTTCGTAATATTGAGGCTCATGATTAAACACACACAAGCAAAACAAATCAAGAAATCTGAGTTGTACACTTTTAATCTTGCTCGTTTTCTGGCTAATCATTTTTATTTGTGTTAAACATTAATATCGAGTAATTTTTTGTGCAATATAACTCGAGCGTTATGCAAATTTCTTTATATTAATTTACGTCTTAAAAAGTTTCATCCATCAGCGTTTTGTACTTCAGCGTGTATAATCATTTTATAAATAACCAATATAAAGAGTGATCAATCCTCGATAAGCCACTCATTATATCTCGGAAATTATTAATATTTTTTCGGAAAATTTATAATACAAACCGCTCTAAAATGTTACAATACCGTGTTTATCATTCTTATTTTTAGAGGTAAAACCACTATAACACTTCAGATTTTCAATCTGCAATGAAAATTCCGTAAATAAATGGAGTTTTAGTTTAAATACATTTTGGTGTTGACGTTTTTAATCTCTGTCAACCTGTTGACAAGATATTCCAATTTTAAGTTTGGGTAGGGGGAGAGTAATGCTTGCGACGTTTTATTGTTTGGATAATTCTCTACAACTCTCCCCTATCCAATCATAAAAATGGAATACCTTGTCAACAGGTTAGCTGAATTAAAAACATTAACATTTTAGAACTACTTTTTCTTAAATTGATAAAAGAAAAAATAATTAAATTCTGAACAAATTAATATTTTATTCTATGATGATAATGTGTGTCTAATTGAGGATTGATCATCCTGAGTCACAATTATGGATAATTCGAAGACTGACTGGTTGAATGACTTCTACAAATAAACATCACACTGTCTTTAGTACCTATAATCATTGATAAAACGAAATTTACGATGGTCTAGTTATAGGTGTGGTGTAGTTGCTATAAGTTATTTTATCTAATAACGTTTTATCTCTACCTGAACGTATATTTCTCGAAAAACTGACTCTGTATTTTCGTTTGCTGTCTAAAAGCATTCCTATATAATATATGATACTTCTCAGCGGACCCCTCCCAGAGGCACACGATTATTGGTGGGCTCGGTATAGTTTAGGTGTACTTCACCATCTGAATTGTGTTTATACACCCTCTCCCCTCCCCCCTTCTCCAAGCCAATTCGTGAGTACGTCACTGATACTTCTTATGATCATAATAAAATGTAAGGAACGGGTAACATTTATAGCGGTAATGTTACAATATTATAATATATTGTTTCGTAGGTACCTATATTTGTGTATATTAAGTGTGTAATACAGCTAATATAGCAGCGCGTATTATTTTGGTAATTATTAACATGTCAGTACATAATGTTTAACAATTAATGATAATCTGTACACACAGTAAAATAATTAACAATGATTTTTACAAGTTACTTCTAATAAGTCACGTAGCGTAGTTACATTCGCAGCAGGGAGCGTAATGGTTTAGAGCGACTGTCGGTTATATACTTGTACATAATATTTCTAATAAATTATGTTTCGTTATGACGAATCGTGTCCATATTAGATATACGCATACTTACTCGTAATATAATATTATATATCTATTATATAATACACTAAAAGTATAAATTTACGAAGATATCCAAATTTTCGAAACTTTCTAATAAAAATATATTATGTACTTTTCCGTGTATATGTAAAGGTATATATTTACCACTATAATATATTATATCCGGGGTTTGGCGCACGAAGAGCCAATGTCAAAAAAAAACAAAAAAATGTAATAATAATAATATTATAGAAGTCTCTGGAAGCTGGAATGGAAAACTTTTCTGACTCCTACGCCTTTATATAGAGATAAGTAGATCTTAACATCCCTATTTTACTATGGTTTCAGTCTATATCTTGGGAACAATTAGCCGGTCTATAATTGTCATGTACACTAGACCACAATTTGTTACCCAAACATGCTTATCATCATTTAGGTATGAATAGCAACCCCGCTTGTACTCTCACCAACAGCAACCGTGAATGTTGCGATTTTGTCCACCTATTAATATCTCGCCCGTCCCTCTGTTCCAATAGGCTTAATTTGAAAAATAGTTTTTCTTCGTTTCACGTTAATTTTTCTTATTCCGACGCCCTTTCCTCCAATAATGTAGTGTTAATCAAACAATTAATTAGCCTTGTTCTTTAAGCTGGTTTGGAAATTTAGAGACTTAAAAGACTTTAAATTTATAAGAATAATTGCCGAGGTAAAATAATTCATGTTGATATTTCATAATTAAAAAAAATATATATATCAAATAGAAATTACGTTAGACTTTTGAAATTTTCGGAAATAAATGGATTTTTCTCAATTTCAAATTATCTATTATCAAATTTCAATATTTCCTACACTGGTTTTTTTTTTGCCAGTTGATTTTGTTTAAAATTTATATTTTTGACATTGGACCTTCTTGCACCGAGTTATAGAATTAATGTACATACGAAATAACCATACATATAAGCTGTTTTTTCTCGTAATTTTATTGTACTGTATACTATTGTATTATAATGTTTTTTTTTTTTTTTTCAACAATATTTTGTTATTTCGTTTAACGTTTTATTAAAACGCGTATCGCGCGCGTGTTATAAATCAGTAATAACTGCAGTAGGTTCGGCATTATTATTACTATGATTATTATTTTAATAATACGACAGTTTTCTTTTTCCATATTCCCATATATATATAGCTGTAATACGTATTTTACGAGCGGCCGAAAATAATCATGTCGGTATTTGAACGGTAAATGCAGTTCAAAAATAATAATATATTTATTATAATGATTATATTATAGGTACTGTATATACGCCTATATATTATTATACGTGTAATATATCCGATAACGCATATACAGTATATTGTATATACAACCAGGTAGTATATAGATAGTATAATATGTGTGTTTTTTTTTTTTTTTTTTTTTTTTTTTTTTATAAAATATTACACTCTTCGCCGGCGTTGGTGTCGTATTTTTCCAACCGTTATGGCAGCGGATACTCAGAATCCATTACCACGCCGCGTCTATAGCAGCACCCACCTCGGTCGTTTTTGATGTCGTCGTCGCTGGAAATAACAAAGACAGTGGCTTAAGTCATAAAAAAAAAAAAAATAAATATATGTGGATGTTGGATATATATTCGTTTATATAATAATATATAATATTATATTATTTACGGGTATATGCGCGTGTCTACATATTATAATACCCACTGAAATTTATTCAGCCGAACGTCGCGTTTTAGTTATTACACGGTGACGGCATATTATTATTATGTATACTATAATATTAAATGGTAGCCGCGGCGCACACTCGTATTATAATATATTAAAACGTATTATTATAATAATAATAATATTTAATTGTAAAATATGATTTTTTTATATTTTTTTTGGGGGGAGAGAGGGGGGGTTATCACTCGGACCATATGGACGTTTTTACTGTACGCGTATATTGTCGTTTAATAATCAAAGCGACATCCAACGAAATCGTTCTATACGTTTAAATTCGAATCCTTATTATTGTACAAAAAAAAAAAAAAAAAACCGATCGACAATTCCCCTATGAAAACGAAAAATATTGCCGTCCGAAGAATATTCGTGTATTATTTTTGGTATTCCGTAATTTTTTTTTTTCGTACATGAAGACGGCAGAGACATTCCTTTTTTATTCGTATGGGTTTTTTTTTTTTTTTTTATTACTCTGTTCGCCAAATTGTAGTTGTTGATTCTGGTGAACCAGGAATAACTGCAGTTATGTTCGGGTCATAAATAATATTTTCAGTATTCATTGCAAAAATAAAAACTGTAGTTCGTAAATTCACGACAAGATATTATCATCGATAACTGAATCGCGAAATTCCAAACATTAACAGTAATTTAAAATTAAATTAATGGCGACCAGTTTCCCAAACAACAAGGCCGTAAATATAGATCATGAGGAAGTGCTACGTTAAAACGCCGTGTTTGAAATAAAACATAAGTCAATCTTCCTTAGCGAACCGTAATTACGGCGTTTTTGCTGAGCACCGACTATATTTAATTCCAATTGCGGACATTTTGTTTTCTTATAAACACACATTTCTAGATAAATAACCATATAGTTAGGGCATCTGTACTTAAGCAATACGTGTAAAACTGTAATATTGAACGTAATACAGTATAATTACATATTTTTTTTCGATTTACGGCGTTTTTTCTTAACATGGCAACAATAATAGGTAAGCAATAATATAACATCCGATAAAACTACGTTATAATATTATTAACAATATCGTATTGATCGCCCGCGATTGATTTTGTTTGGCTGAAATTATTTTTTCGTAAAAATAAAATTGTACTAAAATGACGCAGTATGTAGCCAGTAGATGTAATATGTTTCATGGAGGTTTGAAAATAAATTCCAATGATATTTTTTTGTGTTACATAATGGGATTTTATACTATAATACATTCAATCGTGGCGGCGGCGTTTTTAGGATTTTTCAAACGGGAGGGATTGTATTTAAAATACCGACAAAAAACTATCGTCGGAGGATTTATCCCAACACCCCTACCTCCCGCGTCTTCACAACCAGGATTATGGTGAATAGAAACTAAAAAAAAAAATAATAATAATAATAGTATTGAAAAAAAAAAAAAACGGTTTTACTGTTATACCTATTATAGTAGTCGTGATTTATTACTAATTTATAAACTATATACCCAGTATAAAATCGCTAAGCATTGCGCGATTAGGTTACCTGTGTTAAGCTATACAATATGGTATTACGATGGGTCGATAGTATACGTATATGCAGGCAGGTATACGATGGTAACACGTTTCTTGCAACTTGACTCGTATTTTTTTCGTCGTGAGTTATGCTGTTATACGAATAATAATAATAAAACCAAAACATTTAAAACCCGAATTAAACATAATTAATATTATATTTTAATATTTTATAATAAATTAAAAACACGTATGTTTCAATTAGGTACGAATTCAGTGGGTTTGTATAATAAAAATAGGTGTAAATTTAATCACCGTAATAATTGATTTGTTACCTATGCATATAAATACAATATAATATTATAGTTTTACAAAAAACAACAATAAAATAATTCGAATCAGTTTTATAGAAAACTGGACGGATTGACATTAATGACCAATAACTGCTTGTTGCAGGTAGCCATAATAATGTTCAGACAACTTTTACTACGTGACGTGATACAATATAATGTATATAAGTGATCATCGAAGCGAGTCAAGAATCATGAGTAGCAGGAGGCGTGACACGGACACGTCACCCAGAGCATCGTCACGGCCGCTGCCAATCACGAACAGTTGCCACCATGTTTTAAAGTACTACTTTAACTGCTCATAATAAATTGTTCGAACAAAAGTTTAAAAATGCAAAATTTACCTTTTGTATATTGTAATTGAATTACGTGTACTCGTACGGTTTGGTCAAAATGTAGTTGATATAATGTAATATTAATACCACCAAAAACATTAATGCGAATAAAGGGCCAAGTTATCCAGTACGTAAGTATGTATACTAAGTATTGGTGGCTGAAGGATTTCATTTAAACACAAAATTGGAAATTGTCTAAAATTGTATCAATCAAATTGAATAAAACAAATTTTTATTTATTTCTAAAACACTTTTTGTTAATGAAATATATAAATGCTTGTATCGTATAACATAGCTAGTAATATAACAATATGAGTAGCTTTCCCACACTACGTTGTCCGTGAATATAACCCACTGAGTCCACTCTTACCCCTTTTCAACCACCCAATGTGTGATGGGAGCTTTATCACTCCCTCTAACTCCTGTTTTCACCCTAACCCTTTTTTCTAACCATCAATAATGCAAAGTTCTTGCGTTGTTGTTTTTTATTATTAAAAATCTCTATAACTACCAGACGGTTTGTTAAAAAAAAAAAGGTTTATCTAAATCGGTTTAGTACTTCTCGAGATTTTCGATAACATACAAACAAACGTTTCCTCTCTTTATATATCTATTATATAATGTAGTAAGAAGAGTGAGAATATTTAAAATAATTGGTGTGATAAACGTCTGTCCCATTCTGTAGTGACGTGTAGTTTCAATAGTGAATATTTGTAAATATAGTGTTAAATTTCATCATCATGAGGATTATCCTTAACTCAAAATATAGGTTGGGTACTCGTTTTATTATTTAGTTAGCGTTGCAGCTGCAGCGTAGAATAGAGATTTAATTTATTATTATATGCAATTTTAATACGATAATTAAGGTTTTAGGAAAAAATGTTTGACTGAAGCTTAGAATTAATATTTATTAACCGTTTATCTTACATTTTTCATCACTATTTTTCAGTAAAATTGAATTATATAAGGTGATGAATTGAGAAATTCTAAAAACGTCTACACGAAACTCATGCGTTATAAAATTATAATGTTAACGAATAGGTTCAATATTCCTCACTCTACTTGGTATCTAAAAATAAGTAACAATAAGCAGTCATAATATTTTTTTTTTGCATTATTCAAATTGCCCAATTAAAAATATTGTATGAATCAATAGCATTCATTTTATTATACAAAAATGAATCCATCTTATTTGTCCAGATCATATTATATATCGTGTATAGTATACTTATTTTACTATGTACCAGATACTAATTATTAGATTAAAAAATACATTGCATATTTTATAGTAGTGTTAGAAGTCTTGTAACCGAGATATTTATTATTACAAGAAAAATATTACATAATATTTTTGTTCAACTTTTGTAATTAGGTAATTTTAACTAAAAACCTTTTCTGGTTTACTATTTTACTAACATGTAGAATAATTTCTATCACATATGGGAGGTCTCAACATAAGTATATACTTAGTGGCAAGTTAATACAATATTCGTACTTTCAAAAATTTAAAATATGTACTCCTATATTTATACTATATATTTGTATATTTCCATAATATGTGAGCAGCAAAGCTCAGTCACTAGAGTAGAATTTTTAATTTACTTAATGTGTTATAAATTGTATAGTTTATACGGAGTTTTAGAATTCTTTACTACTTAGTAGGTATAGGTTTATAGTAATATTATATTATATAAATTTACCAGAAAATTCAAAATATTTATTTCATAAGTTACCATTTGTGTTAAATATCATATAAAAACCTCAACATTAAAAAAGATGGTCATACTTCGGACAACAGGTGTGTAACTCTTGTAGGTGGGAAATTAAAAGGGTAATATTTAATTTTCTATCAATTGACTCAACGATAAGTCAATGTTAATGAAAACCGATTCTTAGCGAATTTCAGATTAAACATGTTTTAATAAACCTAAATTAAAAATTGTATTAATTTATAACTAATTATTATTATAATTATACTTGTAATTAATTACAATTTTCCGTATTTTTTGGTCTCAAATTGTTAAGCATTTTGTTATGTATTAACTTTTAATCCGATAATAAAATACTATTTTATTTAAAATAGTTCACAAAATGCCGTGGTTTTTACGATTTTCATCATAATGAGAAGCTTAAAAGCACATAAAAAAAATCATGACTATAGATTTTCGTTATTTATAAAGTGTCAAAAGAACAATTTAATACAAGCACATAGCCAGAAATTTCCTAGAGGAGGGGGAGAGTGTTATGAAAAAATGCAAAATCTTTTTCATTATTACCATTTATTAGTAAAACACTTACAAATAAGCGTTTTCAAGGACAATTTTTTTTATTATTTAATTCAAGTCACAAAAACATTTCAAGAATAAAATATTTTAGTGGAAATGAGTATCTACCTTCTTTAAGTAAATGCTTGTGTTGAAGGCAGAGAGCACATACATACAACTTTGTGCTATTAGTTTTAATATTTAAGTGAATTGACCTATTATGAAACTTAATGATTAGAGCGTTATCTATAAAACATTGGGGTTATATTTTCGATATTTAATTTTCAAACGAACATTTTCTATAAGCATCATTAAATAATTTAATAATGAGATATCGCAATTATTGTGATATTTCATATACTTAAATCTCGTTTGAAAATTAAAATGTCGAAAAAATAGCACCAACGTTACCGTAATAATGTTTTTGTCCTTATGTTTGATAATAATTTACTTTAATATTAAATTAAAAAGCACACTATTGTCTCTGGTGAATGCACATTTGGTATGTAATACACTTTGTACGAAATTGAGATATAGGCGTGGCAGGCAATACAGAGGGATTTGGGAAATGTATAGACGCCAGTATTTTTGGATATGAAGATTTGAAGGGATTCAGACAATGTCTAGATGTTAGTATTCTCGTATCTGTAATAAATAAACAATTTCAAGGGGGAAGTATTGTTACACCTACAACCCCTCCGCCCCTTCGCTACGCCACTGACTTAATATAATAAATATACGATTTTGATGATTGGATCAAGATTTTTAGTAGAAATTGAGGGTGTAGTGGTTTACACCCCCAAGCCAAATCTGTAACCAGAAAAATTTTCGGGGGAGGGGGCACACATAATTATTTTAACATGAACATTAACATTGTAGCCATTTTATACTTTTGGGTATGTCCTTTTTCTGCACTTAAACATTTTAAATGCATTTAAAACTCAAAGATAGTGATAAAAACATGTTTTTGTTGCAATTAGAAATACTTTATTCTTTTAAGCAATTTGGAAATATAATGTCCGTACTATGTAAAAAATATGTAATATTTATTTAATATTAATGTTTATTATTCTGATTTTTTGAAATTTTAAAGTGCATTAAACGATGATATTTTCAGATAATTAGACTTTTCATAACATTTAAGGAGTATCCCGTGGCAATAATCACTTTGTTTTTTAAATACCTACACGTTTTGATTCAAATTATCAATCAAATGATTTTTTTGAAAATGTTTACGTATTGTAAACGAAATTTGAACAAAAAGTTTCTGAGTTAATATTCTGCTTTAAATACTAAGGATAATAACATTTTTGGGAAATGGATACCAACTGTTTTATGTGTACAGATAATTGCTCATTTTAAATTGTACAGTTATTATCCTTGTAGGTATTTTAAGTAGAATAATTCAGCAACTTTTCGTTTAAATTTTGATTAAAATATACATTAACATTTTGAGAAAGGTCACCTGATTGACAATTAGCATTAAAATATGAAGGTTTTTTTTAATAAAAAAATATTAAATTATTATATTAACACAGATTACCCTTTAATAAGTGTTCAGCGTTGTAAAAAATCTAAGTATTCAAAAATATTGTTTTTCACTACATTTAAAAATTCCAAATATCAGAATTTGAATTTATACATAATTTCATGTACTATAAAATGGTATCAACATTGAGTATGCTTAAAAATTACTATGCATATTATTGTTAATAATTAAAAATAATAACTTAATTATAAAACCTTATGTATCCTACCTTCTCAACTTCTCACCTACAACAGCGGCTGCTCCCATCCCCTATATCAGCTATTTTTTTTTTTATATTAAATATATTGTAAGTTAATATCAAAGAACCCCCCTCTACAAACAATTTTAGAAACCGCCACTGTATAGTGTAGATAACGAATTACAATGCTTTACTTAGAAACTATTACGTACACATATGACTTCAATATAATATATTATAAATTACGAGATCTTCACTAATGTCGGTATTTCGTTTTAAGTATTGTAATAATACATCAAAGAAGATACCCGACAGTACAACTATTTTGCAAGCTATTTCTGTCCTAACCATCATGCAACTTAGTTTTTACACACATAATTACTTTGTTATATAGTATTAAATTGCTTTGGGACATGAATTATAACGGAAAAAAAAACAACAATATAATATAAATCCCTGTATATTTGTGTCCAAAATTATTATATATATGGGTAATATCTACCTACATTATTCGAAAAAAAAAATCGTCTTTTAAATTGTATAATGAGTTTATCACAATTTTATAGACCCTGTTCCGTATTTGAAAAAAGGACCTCTCGTTTTTACGAAAGTATAATATGTATAGTTCAACGTCGTATATCCTTTATGGACAATTATTATTATTGTACACGTGTGCAGACTAAAATGAATTTCGAATAGAATAAGAGACCATTTCCAATAACATAATATATGACACTCCCCGGGATGTTTCCCTTTATGTATTGGTATGTCTATCGTTGAACAATATTATTTGCCAGTGGTTATGTGTAAGAAATAACAAAATAACGTGTACAATAATATGATTTGATATATATATCGAAACTACGTATATTATTATAATGTAATATACTATCTTATATACTAGGAAAAAAACCTCCACATACATTCACTTGCATGAACACTGGGAGGTCTACGGACGGTCTTAGACTTCCGGATGTTTAGGTAGGTACCAGTATTTGCCATTACCTTGCCAGAAAAAAAGGAAATCCTGATGAATACGTCTTATTCACACCAGAAAAGGTTCTACATTCTGTTAAACACTATAACACGTGACGATGGTATCGTGTGCACGACTGCGACGCTCGTTTACCAAACCAATGAATGACTTGAAGGCCCTTTCTAAGTACTATAACCACTTAACACAATTTTTTTTTTTATTTTTGTAATTCGTTCTGTTACTGTGAACTGCCCAGAGGAAGTACACGATGGCATTTGTGTGACAACCAGTCGTCTCGTTAACAACGGCTACTTAATTTTTTTTTTTTTGTCGGTTCGGCGCCACAAACCTTTTTCTCTTCTTCACTTTTTTTTTATATGCATTTTTGTTATTTTTGTTTAAGTCAATAGAGCTCAGACTTTTTTCTGAACGCACGGCAAACCGCCAATTCGGCGACCCTGCAGTTGTATAATGTACATGAATATTATGTATATATATATAAATTGTTTTTTTTTTCTTTTATTCCTTTGACCTAAGTTGCCAGAATATATATTTTTCGTTATTGCACGTGCGGCCGACGCCCTATTTCCGACCCGTGTCAAGCTACACAGCACTACCATTTTTAATTGTTTAATCCGGGTTGGAAATCTACGCGTAGCTTATGCTACCTGCATAATTCAAATTTCGTGTTTAATATTCCAATATTTATGCATTATGTCTAACTACAATTTATTTACAAGAAGTGATAGATTATTTGCTATTAAAATCATAATATTATCATAGCATCATGCAATAATATTATTACTGGGTATCGAATGTCAATATAGTTATAAGCTACACTATTATTATATAAGTCTGCAACGATTCCTAGTACTTGGACTATTAATACTAAACTAAAATTAATTCAAACATTTTAAAAATATTAAAAATATGTAGGTAAGTATACTTCTATAATTATTGTATTACTTATATAAATGAAAGAATTAAATACAAGTATTTTATGATACCGTGAGTCTAAGATAGGCACTTACAATATTCGCATTAAAAAAATAAATAAATTTCGTACTTTCTGAAAATTTTAACGAGTGTTTTACTATAATGTTCGTACCGTATCGATCGAAATAATATTATACACAATATCCAATTTTACAAAACTTATTTTAACGGTGTCATTCAGTGGGACGTATCCAGGGAGAAGGGTTACGATGGCTCCAGCCCTCTCTTTCCACATGGGCTGTATCAAATACAAAACAATAATAATAGAAACTATATAACATTGAAAAATGATTACCTACTGATAAAGTAATAAACACATTTTGCACCTGTTATTTAACAAAGTACAAATTATTTTACTACATTATTATGCATTTTGCAAAGCCTTTTTTTTTTTAGCTTCCCCTCCCTATTAAAAACTTCTAGGAACGACATTGGTATCGTGCTCGTATGATTTATGTACAATATATTATATATTGTATAGAAGAGCAAGAAAAAAGTCACATTTTTAAATTCAATATTATAAATCAAGTACGCATTTAATTAAAAAATATGATAAAGTATGTAGGTACTAAATGTTCGTGAAAAAAAAAAAACACTCGGGAAACATATATGTTCAGTAGAGGTATACATTGTGTATATTAATATAATATTGTACGGCTATAACACGATTGAACAAAATGTACGCGATCGTGTATATAAGTAGTGATTTTAATAGCCATCGAAACACATACACGATTGCGCAAATTTCTCATATATATCTTTATATATATAAACGATTGTACAAGATTTTAAATGCAACGTTGCCATAGTGTATTAGTTATACGACCCTAGTGTACGATATAACAACAGTTAATGAAATAAATGTTTATATTTACACATTTTAAGATGAGCATGTCTATGAACATTGATAATCATTTTTTGCGGCTAAATTGTGGTTTTCACGCAGAACGCAGTTTGTAATATATGATGTTAGAGTAATATATTTATTTATACTTGGCAGCGTTGCATTTACAATTTTGCGCAATCGTGTATGTATTTCAATGGCTATTAAAATATACACGATCGCGCGAATTTTGCTCAATCGTTCTTCACCGTATTGTACAATGTGTCTCGAACTTGACATTTATTTCGCACCCGTATTTTCTGTGGCGCATTCGTGGTTTTTAATAATGCAATACAGTTATTGATTGTAATATAATATGTTTACTTTGTTTTTCATGGCGACGTATTTTCGATTATCTGAACACTCGAACTTATCTACTAAAATAGTTCTGCGGGAATTGGCGTAGAATGGGGGGAGGGTGGGCTAAAGAAATTATAGTCCGCTTAAAATTTCCTGTAATTCTCTTTGAAAAATGACTGTACAGAAAAACGTTCGTTACGCTTTTTTTTTTTTGCAAAAATATATCAAATACGTCGGACTCTGAGTGTCGAAAATCGGTCAATATCTCTTTTATGGCGGAAACGTGAATTAGTGGAAAAGGGTTCATTCTGATAAAAATGGTGAGTTGGTAATGCTCCCTGAGGGCGTGTATAATTTATATGTACATTAACAATTCGTTTAGGGCTATTTTCCTATAGCCTCCCACTCAAATAAAATAATCACTTAACGCCTATGCTTGCAGGATGAATTTAATTTTAATAATAATAATGTAATACTTGTTAAATTATCACAAGCAAAGTCCGTAACACTTAACTACTAATGCTATTATTATTTTGCAGGTGCAGTGTACACTCGAATCGTATCTATATCTGCAGTTATCCGCCAGATGGTGTGGAACTATATTATAAACCTGGCCTTCAAACATTTTAAGCAGCGGGCGACCCATTATTATTATTTTTTTTAATTTCCGCATTCATATTAAACACATTTATTTTAAACAAAAATTCTGTTTTTTTTTTTTCACTATAACATATACTAGCTGTTACATTTTCAAATTACAAATTATTTGTTTATTATTATTACAATATATATAGTTTATGTATGTATATGTATAGTAATTAAATAGTTTTATATTCAAAGCAAGTTTTAAAGTGAATGTCAGTTAACCGAGTTCTATATTTTTTTGATTTAACAATTTTTATTCGTGAAAAAATATGCTTATAAGTGTACTACCAAAGAAAAACAAAATGTTTTAATTAATTAGGACAGGTCACTGTGTCTATATACTTTGAATAAGGATTAAAACGGTATTATAATTTTCTTTTAATATTTCATAACTCTGTAAATCAATAATCCCCATTTACCTACATTCTGGAACATCTTCAACACAGCAATGAAAATGAAATTAAAAACAAATTAAACAACTTTTCATTATATTTAAATTTAAGAACCTCAAATTAAACTAGAGTTTTTAATCAGAAATTACTTCTGCGTATTTTTACGTTGAAGTAACACTGTTCGCACATCTTAAATAAATGTAGGGTGGGCCATAACGTAACGTATTCAAATATAATATAGTAAGTATTTTTTTTTTTTATTCTGCACATTATTATCTTAACGTCAAATAGAATAAAACCTTTTTTTTATGTTTTCTCTTATCATTGAACAATAATATGATTAAGTTATTATAGGTATAGCACCTCTATTTTACAATCCTATTTAACGAAATAATATATACATATAGCTCGTAATAAAATCGTGTTTAACGCGTGACCTAAATTATATTTTTGTAATGCTTGTACACGAACTTCTTTTAAACAAAAAAACAACAATTGCTGCTGCAGTTGTTCAATGTTGATAATCGTATAAGTCATTATTTGTCGTAGATGGCGACATTCATGAAATTACCGTCAATGTTATATCCAACGTCGACTAACACGAATAGGTCTGTACAGGTACAACATATATTTTTTACATTAGAATATCATAAACAATATAGCTACGAAACCTGTAAATATCTGTACATCGTTCATTCGACAAAAAAATTATTTAATATTTGTTCGTGCATTTGTGAACTTCGTATACACAAATAATTTTTCATTAAATCACGGGTATCGTGTATCGTGATTTAATTTACGGTGACGTAATTTACATAATAATCTTAAATTATACGCACGATCTGAAATTTGGATTCATATATATCACGTCTTGGGTAAATAGTTCTCATTACCGTTGTTTGGATACTATCCCGTGGTTTCCAATGTTCGTTAATAAATCATCATATTAATTAATTCGGAGTTTATATTTGTATTACAGTCTTAAACAAAAAAAATAAAAATAAATAAAGGTTGTTTGAGTTCCTAAATTACTAAAGATTCTAGTCTGTATAATATCTTGACGTCTGAAAATGATTTAAAGTTTAACTATATACCTGCAATCTATATTTTGTTTGAAAAAAAAATACAGCGTAATATAATATCTTGAAATTCAAGGGTGCCAAGCTGGAAATTCGAGGATTTTTAAGCAGTTACTATGAGTAATCGGACTGTCGGCGAAGAAAGAGGAAACAAATCGAATTGAAATGAACGAAATAATAATATACTGAAAAACGCTGTTCCAAAAAAACGTTCAAACTTTATTAAGAAGATAATATTCTTCTTCTCGAGCTTACAAATAGAAGTTTATTATAATATAGGGGGCAAAAGTACAATTACAATATATCTGCATGTGTACAAAGTGGATACTTGTACGAGCGTGACATAATTCGAATATTATAAAGATTCCGCAGGTAAGAAAAACTTTCGAAAACATTTTTGGAGGGGACCGAAATGCGTTCGTATTCTCAGAGTTATACAAAGATTTTCTCAGGGGACTGAACACTCGCTCTTATTACATCTCGATTTATTAAGTTTGTCGAATATCGAGAGTTTATACAGCACTTATACAAATTATACATACGTATTATCGCATTATGTGAACTCGGGCAGTCTAAATTTATTATCGACGGTGATAGTTTTTATAATATTCGTGTAGTATCACGAATCATTGTATTATGTACAATATATAATAAAAACCACTTAATTAGGTATAATCTTATAATATTATTAATGGCTAATAATTAAATTTTCAAAAAGGATGATATTTTGTAAATATTTTACCGGCGACCGGGTATAAAATATAACAGTATCCCGAGTCACTCGACATATTATCAAGTACTTAACCATCGTTATATTATTATTATTATTATAGTGAAAACCTCTATTTTCCATATATACCGTACAGGTACCTATATATTATTATTGTTATTTTCTCAATAACAAAATCTCCTTTTTAATGGGGAGACAGGTTTTTATTTTTTTTTTTTTTTTTGTCACCCTTGCAACATAAAACATTCCAGCGACGATGGAAGTTTTATCCCATTTATTTCTGTCTCGGCTGATGTATTTTTATTATTATTACAATATCAAAATATGCGCATACCGTCGGCGAACAATATCGTTTTAGTTTTTTAAAAAAAACGAATTCGTGTATTCTTATTTTCTCGAAAGTGTGTGTGTGTGTGTGTGTGTGTGTGTGTGTGTGTATGTAAGTACGAGTAAGTATATATAGTATTATTATAGAGAATCCTTTACACGCCGAAATACCGAATGCACGTCGAACGTGTTTTCAGGTATTTGTGTAGGTATCTGGTGTATATGTTTATGTATTATAATATATATATATATATATTAATGTATTATGTATTTATGTATTAATGCATACGTTATGTTATTATTTAAAATATGTTTTATATATAATGTACTGACGTTACGAGAAAAAAAAAAATTATATATAATACGAAAGAAGACAGTGATGAAAAAAAAAATCTACGTATTGAAGATACACACACACACACACAAATATAAATTGTATATAATTATATATATATATATATATTAGAAAGGCAAACCGAGTCTGTGGTAATAATAATATAATATGCATCGCGTACACACACACGCGTGAGCACACACACACACACACACACACACATATATATATATATAAATATAGAGTGAGAGAGGGTGAGAGAGAAGTGAGTATTATTTAATGTGTATGATGGAAAAAAAAAAATATTTAAATGAGAGGATTTAAAAAAATGTATATATATATATATATATACGTACATACTGTGGCGGCACTCAGCAGGATGTCTGTGCTGCCACGCAGTCAGTCGCTATACATAAAAAAAAAAAAAACTGAAAAAACTTTAAAAAAAAAAAAAACTAGCCAGCTCGGCTATCTCTCATAGAGGAATCCCATTGCCGCCGCCGCTGTCCGACGACCGCAACACACAAGAGCGGCGGAGGCGATCGGACTGGGGGATTCCCGCTGTGAGCGCGCAAAAGTCTGCCGGCACCGATACCGACGACGACGGCCACGGATATTATTATTATATAATAATATCCTCTCTATCAGCACCTTAACGAACGGACCGCGATGTTTATCTTCCGAATATCTCCTTCAAATATTATTTATATATATATATTATTTTTTTTTTTTTATCCGCCGTTGAATTATTACCCTGTCGCGGTCGCGTACACCGCGTGTTTTTAACCCCGTTTCCTATACCGGTATATGTATTATATACCATACTCGTGTATAATATAATAATATTATATACAAGTCGGGCGATGTTTTTTCAACATAATATATTATAATAATAATACGTTCTAAATATCTTATTAGTTCCATAATATTATACTCGCGTGTAATATCGTTTATTTTATTTTAATATATGCAACATTATTTAAAACTATTATTACATCATAATAATTACTACACAATGTCTTTGACTGGGTCGTGTTTAATGGGGTGGGGAAGCGATGGAGCCATTTTCCCTGGGGAGCCAAACCTTTTTAAAACTATGGGGCGCTTGACTCAATATAAAACTCGAAATGAAATTATAACAATATCAATGTCACTTGCCACCTATGTGTTTTATTTTCAAACGCTTTGCTCGGCGTAAAAAAAAACATTGTTCGGTAATTAAAAGGGCGTAAGTACAATCTAAAAACGTAATATGTACAGTAATTAGAAATACATTTAGGAGTAAGGAAGAATTTTAATTGGTGAATGTAAAAATATGATAAAGTTTCAATGTGAATTTTATACAATTGTAAAAAAAAAAACATATTTAGTCGAGATTGACCTCCAAATCGTCCTCAGGTAAGACCTTAAGAGGGGTTCTTTGAAAATTGAAGCCCTAAGCGCTAAATGGTTTAACACAGCTCTGATCTTTGGTCTTGGGGCACGAGTGTTGAAGTTAATTATTGATATTTTTTTCTCATAATTTTGTCCGTTCTTTTTTTTGGTCTAAATGGCATAAGTGTATGTGATTTCTAAATATTAGTGCATGTAGTATATTGTTTAGTTTATTAGTGTATTTATTATGTCCAAATGTAAGTATAATGTATTTTCAAAATTTAATTGAAAACTATACAAAATTGACTTTAGAAATCGTTACTGTAATATTAGCCATTTTTGTCTATCTATAGGGTAATAAGCAAATATGTATTGTATTTTTATACTTCCAATAGTACTAAGGATCTAATAGACCTAAAACAAAAACTATTTCATTAAATTAAAAATGGCAATATTTATTATGCTTTCACATGGGGATCTTTTGATATCTATTTTTCAGATAAATTATTTATACTTCAAACTTTAAAAAAGTATGTATTTATTTATTTCAATAGAAAATTGTATAATGAATATATACCTACATCATAAAATCTTTCAGCGGAAGTATATTAAATGTTACCGGCTTTAATTTGGTTAAATCGTTTTTGTTCTATGTTCATTAGATCCTGAATAATATATTGGTACGAAAACGCATTCTTACTATATTGCCTATTAGATAGGCAGAGACGGCAAATGCTATTGTGGTCCGTGATGCTATCTTAAGCCCTTCTTCCCTAGGACCAATAATATATAAGGGCCGTAAAAAGTGATGTATATAACGTAGACTGGGATCAAAAAAAGAAATGTAGTAGGGATTTAGACCTACATAGTAGTGTTGTTGTCTACAATAAAGATATTTTTGAGAGAAAAACGCCACTGCTATAATTCACTAACTTAACTTTATGAGTTTTACACAGCAATAGGTAAGAAAAAGCGGAATCTAAGAAAAAATACAATTGAAAAAAAAATCAAACGGAAAAAAGCAAATGAAAAGCAAGAGAAAAAAAGAATTATAGGTATAATAAATATAAAACTAGATAAGTTACCATTAATTATTTACCTGATTAAATACAATGTGTTAATATTCTTAAAACATAAATTTAAAATAAAAAAATTAAATAAAAATTAAACTACAAATAAAATATCTACTGCTAAATG